>JASANN010000348.1:286023-325019 GCA_031762395.1 Calameuta pygmaea | reverse complement strand
GTGTGTGTGTGTGTGTGTGTGTGTGTGTGTGTGTGTGTGTGTGTGTGTGTGTGTGTGTGTGTGTGTGTGTGTGTATAGCTATTATATCTAAGAGGTTGTAAAACCGCAAACGGAGGCTGCACAAAGCAGTGAAGGCAATTGCGGTTTTATAGGTTGGACGTCAACAGAGCCACGTGATTTTCACGAGTGGTATAGATGACAGATACAATCGATCTGGCCTGAGTTCAAAGTGGCCACTCTTGGCAAATCGGATACCGAAACCAAAAGTGGTATCGCTATACACTGTAAAGAGAAACAGACAAAACGATTTGTTTGCGCTCCAATCAGGTTCATCAGCACTCGTGTAGCAGCTCGAGTAGCTAATTCCTTGGTAACCCACGACCACATGCCGAGCTAATATTTACCCGGCGCTAACCTCTTGGACAAACCTTGTAAAACATAAGACAAGAGTAAATATCGCTACACGAGAGTCGTTTTCAGTCTGAGATAAATGTTAATTGAAAATTCGCAAAATTTTAACTGATAATAATAGTGCCTGTGGGTAAAAGGTTTTAGAGGGATGATATATATGGCATGATAAGAACGTATCATAGAGAGAAATTTTTATGACATGCGGAATATAGGTATCTTGGTGGAGTTTTATTTTCAAAACTCTTAAGAGCTTACGAATGTTCAAGATTACTGATTGTAGATGATTGTTCATTTTCGATATCGCGACTTCGAGGTTTTTCGGATTTGTCAGAACGCAGAGTCTACGTGCTATATGGAAAGGACAAATGTCAGAGATAAGTGAGGGCTGCTTATCGTTTACCTGCACTATATAATTTCAAAACGGTATCAGGCTGTAATGTAATTGGCGGGACCTCTCCTAACTGCTACCGGGTAGCCATTTAGCTGGGAGCTGGGGGTTCGTGGTAAACACAGTCTCATCGACCATGCGACGTTGGGAAATTTCTCGGGCCCCGAGGACGTGACCAGACCCCAACGTGCAGTCTCGAACGGCCCGAAATGGACCCACCAGGACGCTACAGACGTGGCAACGAGGGACAGATGGTAGGCCCCATGGCTCTCAGTGATCTCCAACTCGCCCTCGTTTCATTCGTAGGGATGCATTTGTGCACTCGTTAACTCAGTGATCCCCAAATCGTACTCCTTTTTTACCGCAGTATCCGACAGGGATGTAGATCCATTCAGGAGGTCAGTTCTTGCAGAAACTTGACTATAGAGATCTTCGCACATAAATGGTATCACTGAATGCTCCTTGCCATTCTTCTATCAGGATCACCAGCATCCATTGACTAGATAACCCTATGAGAGAATTCACCATGCTGCCACATTTTAAACACAGTGTCTTTCTGCGAAACGTAAAACCCACAGTCACAAAAGGCCAGGTTCGGCACAGCCTTCTTAATGTCTTCATATTTCAGTCACATAATGCTCGTAATGCTGACCCTGTACAAAATGGGACAGTTTCCTTATTCCCGTAGAAATTCTAGGGGGGAAGAGCGAGAGAGAGAGAGAGAGAGAAAGGTCGGAAGGGGAAAGAGCGGGCAGCTGTCTATGCATACAAGCATGGACAAAGCTCGTGCCTAATTCTCCCTTTCTCTTTCTTTCTCATAGACATAGCTGGGTCGAGTCAAGGAACACATGGCAGCCAATGCTCGTGGTCCGCCAAAGTGATCCGTCTTTGCGAACCTCCTGTACCGTGAGACGCACTACGAAATTGTTTATGACTCCTTCACCTTTCTCATAAACTTTTCCATCAAATTAATCTAATTAAAGCCAATCGACAAATCTCATTAGGTACTTTGCGAAAATGATTCCGTCTCTAAGATAATTAGTCTTCCCCGGATTGCTATGGTTATCGATGTCTCACGTTTCAGAATGACAAGGTCGTCCCTCCGCAGCACTAAACATCCTCTTTCCACTCTAAAGCCACCATCCGACCTGTTTATACAGCCGTGTCAGAGTGAAAAGCAGTAAATTCAACTCATTCGAATTTACGCACGGAATTGGTGGACTGACGACTTTAACGAGCTCACCGACTTCAGGGATTGCGTTAAAATTCATTATGAGACTTTACGAAGATAGAATTACCCTCGTTGTCCTATAACACGTAAAATTGATTCTTAAGTGGATCACTTTATAACAGCAAGATCAATTATTTCCCATAAAAAGTACCGGACGAATTTTCTCTTTTTATTAAAAAACAGAAAAAACCATCCAATGCTCTGGACAAATATTATTTATTCCAACGCTCTCCTTTATCAACAAGCTGGACATACCCTATCATAGACGACTTTTTACGAGTCCATATAGACGATAAGCGAACCTGTATCGATATATCATTTTCAATGACTCCTCAGTAAAGACGCAGCCATTTGTCCTTACAGAAATACTAGTACGCATATCCATTGGTTCGAACGTTTCGAAATCTTTTCTCTCGCATCGAAGCAAGAAACGCGCTCATTTGCTTCTTGAAATTCTTAACGTATGACGCTCGCTCTTCTTTCTCCTTTCTCGAGTAGAAGATGAGAGAAGGTTCACTGAGAGGATATGAGAAGAAGATGGTGGGCAGGAAAGATTCCGAACGTGTACGATGCCGCAGTCTATTCGAGGCTTTAGTATTTTTAGCGTAACTTCTCAAGTGTCTGGCTGTTGATATACCTATGTATATGCCTACAGTAAAGTTACCACAGACTATATAGATCCGTATATGTGTTTCCAAAACGTAAGATATATCCCGACACGAAAGTCCTATGCAAATTGTATAATGCTATATATAAATCATACATAAAATATAATATTTCTGTTATTCTCCACGACGTCGTAGCCAAGTAGCGGAAATAGATAAGAATCACGTAAAAACAAAATTCAAGACAGATGCCAGTTGATTCGACGCGACTGAAAGACTTATGACGTATCTCTTTTCTTACCTATTATTTATATCTTGCACGCCCGACACGTCTTACGTGATTACGCATTACAAGGTTATATCGTTCGATAAGGAGAAGAGTGACCTTGGTGAACGGGGAGGAAAAAACTTTAACGCACGTAAACTGAAACTGGATTCAAAACAGGCAAATTACTTTTTAGTTTTACTCGTACCGGCAAATTGCATCTACAGCGGCGCAGGCCACAACATAATCGAACCACGCGCATGCGCACAAGATATACGCGCCAAAGGGTCCTCCAAGTTTACGAGGATCTTGAAGGAGCGTTAAATATTTTTATCGGGATAATTACGAAAATATCATTAGCACGTTAATACAAAGATCAGAATGATAATTTGAATAAATTTTACTACAGGAAGTCGAAGATAAGATTATTATTTTCGGAAATTAATAACATTCTTATACTTCCCTCACCGTCGTCCCATATCCCAGTCTCTAGCCAACTTCCCCCATCGCTCCGCTATATCCGGTGCATGCGTAAGCGAATGATGTCGGATGAATGAAAATTTTTCGATAATCTCAGACGCATTTCATTACACTGACAATTTTGCGCCCTGATAAAAAAGTGCTAATGACCTTAAAGTATACTCGGGCTTTATCACGCGTCGTCGTGCCCGCGAACTGTAGAGACATATTCAGTTGTCAGTCGATCGTCCTCGAACGATCTCAGCGTGTACGTAGTTTCTCAATCGTGATCATCCGAGGTATCAGTCGTTTCCGAGAATAACCCAGTTACAGTCTAAGCTCCATTTCTTACTTAATAAGTAGAAATAAAAAAAAATTGTCTGCCTTCGTGTAACAGGAGGATGACTAGCAGCGCAAAATCAATGGACTTCGTCCTGCTCTTGATGGTACTGCTGACGATTTGCATGAGCAGTACCACCTCGTCAAGACTTTGCGACGACATCAAGATGAAGTGCGCCTACAGGAGTGGATGTGGCGCGGCACTTCAGCAATATCTCATGGGGTGTTCGGGTGTGCTTCATGGGGACGTCAATGATTGCCCAGAGACTTGTCAGCATGCACTTATTGCACTGACAAGTACGGACGAGGGCAAGGAACTCATGACGGTAGGCTTTACGAGAACTAAGGACTAGACAGTCTGCTGGTATAATAATAAATTAGGCGCAGAACTGGAATGCTCGCGTCGTAATGATAACTAGTCCTATGTACGAGGCCTGCTGTCTTTCCTCCCTTATGGGGTAATCCCTTTATGTATTTTTCATTATGGTTTTTTTATTTTCTTTATCTCTTTTCACTCCAGTGCGAGTGCGCGCACGACGACTACGTGTGTCTTCAGTCGAAGCAGAGGGTGGAAGTATGCAGGGCATCCGTCACCATGACTATGAATAGGACCAGAGTGTCCTGCAGAATAGCCACCTGGATATGTATTGCGGATGCACTGTGCTCAAAGGCCATGGATTATTATAATACTTACTGCTGGAAAATGTTTCGCGGCAAGAAATGTACACACAGGTAAAAATTAAGAGTTGGTTGTTAATTTTATTATTTTTTGTTGGTGCACGTTTTGCGTATTTATTTTATGGAAAGTTCATTGATTGACGTATGTCTGATAAGGTGTCACAACTCGATTGCTATACTGAGACGTCAGGAGAAAGCTGCCAAATTGAATACGTGTATCTGCGATGGTACAGAGGATTATGACTGCAGGGGTATACGTCGCAACATGAATGCTCTTTGCTTTGGCAAGATACATCACGATTATCATGAGGTGAAGAAGGTCATAGGTGATACCAGGACTAACGAGATACTCAGGGACGATGCGAATCTTCGGGGAGACGGGATACGGAATCTGGTGAACAGAGTGACGCTGGCCTTGACCATCGTTATACTTCTGCTCAGTAGGCAAGGTAAATATAGATCGGGTTTTGTATGGAACGAAATGATTACTTTTTGAGGGGTTAAGAAAAAAAGACTTTCGTATTTCAGATCTGTAGATTTTCATTGAGAAAGGCGGCTTAAGATTTAGCAGCCTTTGTATGCCGATAAAAAGTAATATTAATGTGTAAGACTCGTCTCGTTATAAGTATAGCTGTAAAAGGGAAATATATGATATATGAACGAGAGTCTTGTTGGGTGGCTGCACTGCGATATATAAAATTAAAAGAAATACACGAGTATCAATACCAGCTTGACGCAACGAGGCGATAAATCAGAAAAAGTATCGCAAACGCAATTCCGTCGGCAAGATTGGAACTGCGTAAATCAAAGCTCGTCCTTTAAGATTAGTGGTCGAATTATTTGCATATTAAAAATGCTTATAAAAGAAATCGTCGGGACGCACTTGGAACTGAGTTAGACGGAAATAGTTATGTGTGCCGGGAGTTCTGGTTTCTTTCAACGGTGCAAGACACTACGCCGGGAATATGAGAGACTCTTTTTTACCCCTTTCTCGGTGCGTCCATCCGTTCGTGGATATCCTGCTCTTATTTCGGAGGCCGTCTCATTCTTCTCTCGTCTTTTTTCTTGCTTTCTTCTCTCCTTTTATTTCCCCTTCCTCTAATTCATCCCTTCTGGTAGAGCACCTGCGGCTACCACGAGAATCACTCCCGCTACGTTTATCCATCCCTTTTATCAAATCTTTTTCATTCTTTTTGTCTCTCTCACTTTTTATGACCCATTTGTCATACGGCTTGATCAGTCTGTGCGATCCATGACCGTAGATTCGCGCTCTTTCAGAATCATACAAAGGATACGAAAATCCTTGACGGTGAAACTGGAATCCAGGTAAAAGAATTTCCGAAATTGTATACCAGGCGCGTGTCCCGCACACACGAAAAGATATTCAACCATTGCCGATGGCTAATCGGCTCGCGCCAAATGTTTCCTATTTGGAATGAAGTTGGAAAGGAAATGAGAGAGATAAAAAAATAGGTTAGGAACGGGGAGGAGTCAGTCTTGACAGTTCCGTTTGACAGTGTGCATTGCTGGAGCGTGTTGCGTTTGACAGAGTGGAACAGATCGAATGCGACTTGTACCCTAGATAGAAATTGTCGTCCTGACTGACAGCCAAGGCTCAGGCCTAGGTGCTCCTATGGAGCCAAGATCCATAGAGATATAACTGTAAAATTTAAAATTTCATTTTTTCAATTTATATTCTACAGTTCATTCGATACTTTCACATTCAGTTATATTTTTTTAGACTCTTCCGAGTGTCAAGCATTTCTGCAGTACGATCTGAACTTTGAAAGGATCATAGATCTACTTCTTCCTTATAGTCACAGTCGACTCACTCGGTAAAAAATCTTCTGGCTTCTTTTCTTCGCTTTCTTCATAAACTCAAAGTATCATACCATGTTAATTCCTTTAGTGCGGACTACATTTCGTACGAGACACATCTATTATAGAATAAGAATTTTTCTATCGCTCTTTTCTATCGCGAATAAGAATTTTTCATCTTGGATGAGCTCGCGTATAACTCGTAAAGGTTACTATTTTCTCTTTGGCCAAGAAACCAAAATAATATTATTAAACATCGAATTCTAACTTACGAACCGAAATTACTTTTGTTTAGCTGTATTTTTTTCGCATTGGCAGACTTACTATTCCTAAGGAATACGTGTCAAATATAAAAAGGGGAACCAAAATTTTTGTTATTTTTCAGACTGAAAGTGAGAAGCAGCAGTCAGGAGAATCCATTGAACAGTATTCCGCGAGTGAATAACCAAAGATCCTAAAACTTACCAGTTGGTGCGACTTGGCGAAATATGAAAGGAAGGAATCAAGATGCAGGATCGAGAAGGATTTAAATTTGGCAAAGAGCACGAAATTTGTTCAACCGGAACCTCATCCACTGTTACGTCGTTACGGGAGAATATCCAGAAAGAACGCGTTCGAGAATTAAAGATAATTCAAAAAATGAAGAACGTGAAAGCACGAGTTCAGCACTGTACATTGAGTGTATAATAGAGCTATAAATAATGATTATTAATAATTTATAATGAGTGATTCGAGCATGAGATTGCGTGTGTGTGATGCGTGTGTAAATAAAGTAAGCGTGTAAATTAGGGAGGCGGTGATTCCTGTCCATCCTAAATCGATGCACACATGAGTTATCGATTACGATTCGATTTTCAGGATAACAGATATTTTTTTTCTTGCGCCCGTTTTTTGGCAGATTTTTGAGTGACCCGCTTATCGGCAACTGCAGACATTGTCAGTAAGGAAAATAAATTAAAAATAAATGTATACTATTAATCGCATGTAGCTACTGTAAAAGCGACACTAATCCATCGTAAAAATTACCACACTTTCGTTAATTGAAAATGAAAATTGTCGAATTCATCAATATAATTTCCTAGACGCAGACTGAAAAAAAGTATCCGACGATGTAAATTATTAAGTATCACCAGGACAATCGCACAATTATTAAGGATACTATAACTATATTACGATAACAGATGCGAAGAGTATTTAATTTAAATAAAAATACTTCTTGCCAAAAATGCTCATCTTGATCTTTTACCAATGACTGTTACACTAATAATCTTTATAAGATTTTATGGTTTATATATTTATTTATCTCGTCACCGTATAATGCAGAATCAGAGCATTAGATTTTAAGAAAAACGTTTCCGTTCCCGAAACAGAAAACACTTTCGGTACACCGTGTATAAGATGACCCGTGTTGTCGGATGTTGTATGGGACGAGGGTGGGTAAGAAAATGAGAGGTAAAGAAAAAAGACAGTGAGGGCTGGCGGACTATAGGCTTCTATTGAGCATCAGCTGTTGTTGTGGACCAAGTATACGGATCCACCGTGCTTTGGCCACACACGTCGGTTTCTCTTACGTAGCTTCGATATTACATACCTAGTACCTAGTGCCTGTAATCTAGTCCTAGTGCCTAATACCTGACATAACGTTATTTCAGTTTAGAACGATGGTTGATAATTTATATTAAAAAACAACGCAATTACGTCCTCGATATCAAGAAGCTGTTCGACATTCATGCGTGAAGGCAGAATTTATTAAGGTTCAACGAACACAAACACCCCCTACATCAGACCCTAAACTAACCCCTTGAAGCAAACACCTTATATATGTATAGGTTAACCAGAATCCCTTTATGTAACGCAGATCTCACTGTGGATCAACAAGATGAATGTAAAAGATTCAAAAATTCTTATAAACCGAAATCCGTGCTAGGTACCATACGATTTCTTGTATAATAAAATTCTACTTTCGCAGAAAAAAGTATCTCGTAAATGAAAGCAAAAAGTTATAGATCGAGAAGGTGCATTTCGTCCGAAGGTTCGAAAGAGTGTGCGGTGCCAGAGGAAGCTGGTGGAACTGGCAATACAAGAGAGAAAAAAGTGTGTGTGTGTGTGTGAGAGGGGGGGAGAGTAAACTGAGAAAGACTATAGCATAAGATGACATTTGATGGAGAGGGATGAAGTACAGAAGAGAGACAAATAGTAAGAGAGAAAGCAAAGAAAGTACCCAGAAGTGATAGAGCACAGTAAAAGAGATAGAGAAATACTGTATACCTGAGAGAGAAAGAGAGCGAGAGAGAGAGAGAGAGAGAGAGAGAGAGAGGGGGGGGGGGGAGAAAGCTTGGTGTTGGCCACACACGTAGCAAGAGAACAAGCGATCCGCGGATAGGAGAGAAAGAGGAAGGTAGAAAAGAGTGAGAGACTCGAGGAGGGGTAGAAGGGGAGTAAGAGTGAGAGAAACGGAAAGCTGTTAATGCTGGTGGTGGAGTATTGAGAAATGGAGAGCGCGCGAGAGAGCACGTGAGAAAGAGAGAGAGAGAGAGAGAGAGAGAGAGAGAGGGGGGGGGGAGGCAGAGAGAGAGAGAGAGAGAGAGAGAGGGGGGGGCGGCCGAGAGAGAGAGAGAGAGAGAGCGAGAGAGAGAGAGAGAGAGAGAGAGAGAGAGAGAGAGAGAGAGAGGGGGGGGGAGAGAGAGAGAGATGACATCGGAGCCCACAGGCTCACCACTGGACCACCCACCTCGACTTCGACTAGCGCTCCGCACGTTCTCGCCAAGACAGCGATGTCTTGGTCTCCGCTACCTTTCCAGCAAGAGCGCTCTGGATCCAGACTCCTGGGCTAATTACGCCCGAGTTGGAAGTCTGCCGCAATCCTGGAGGATCCTCTGCTTCTCCTTACTTGCCAAGGAGGGATGATCAGAGTGTTGAGCGGAAGTAGGAATATGTATCGACACTAGTAAAGCCACGAACCAATTATGAACTTCGGGCTAATTATCTTGGGTCCTGCGGCGTCCTTAAGTCGCATGGCGCCACACTGGATACGCAAAGAATTGTTCTGCATCTGCCCCAAATTAATACCCTGTGCCCGTACAGCTGAGTAATAATTGCTCCGGAAATGGGGAATATTCCTCGGTGAATTTTTTTTTATTACCCGCAATTACGTAATAAACGTAGACATAGACAGATTGACTTTAATCGTTTATATGGGATACTCGATGATACTGGGTACTCGGAAGACTTCTTCTCTTTTTATCTTTTACATAAGGCTCTCACGTGATCGAGGTAAAATCTTGGTCACGGAGGTCCATATGATAATTACGAATAGGCTCGATCGTTTGTCGTCATCATCATTAAGACGGTACCCGTTTCAAGGCACGGTATCGTCTAAGCCCAGACTGCGTAACGTAGCTCTGCGTGCAGTAAGGGATTGACTATTGGTTTAATAATAAATTGTTGAACCCACCAAGATGCGCCGGCCTTTAGATCCAATTGCGACATTGGCTGTAAATTGACCAGCCTCCAGGAACATCGCGTTGTGATATGATATAAATAAGCGGTTTGACGGAGTCTTCGTAAATTCTGTATTAATACGAGTCAGTAAGAGGAACAGGGGTGCATCGTACGCGAGCCTGTTAATCTTCCTTTGATGATCAATGAGTACCTAACTATACTGCCACACTCTTTGTTGTTTACTCTGCCTCGGTCCACCTCGTGGCATCCCGCAGATGCAACATTACCGAAGAACTCAAACATACGCAAGCATCAGTGCTGCCATCACGAGGAGCCTAATAATGGGTGTTGATTGCTCGGAAAGAAAGTGAAGAGGCGACGCGACGTTAATGGTGTGCACTCTTCTTGCGCCAGTAGATCCCGTCGTGGACTGAGGTGTAGGAGAATATTTTTGCGAATACCAAAAAAAAGGTCTGTTCATAAGAAACTTCAGATTGGTCTCGGACAACTGATAGTAAGAAGTAAGAGAAATTTTCATTTATCTGGAAATCTCTAAGGGAGAATCTCACGGATGGCTCCCTTGGAAATCCTTGACGCGTAACGTGTCCCGCTGACTCACGGGTATCTTGAAAAAAAAGGAGAAAAATAATAAAAAAAATAAAAAGGATGGAATGAAATAAAAGTGCTACCGCTGCCTCGCAGAAAGGCGAGTATGATTAAAACGACCTGTATCGCGGAGATGAAAGTGCGAGCGATGGTCTGACCGTTTCAAAATGTGTCGGGAGACTGCAAGAAAGCGGGAGATTACAGCAAAACGACGTTATGGACCCCCCATGCCGACGACGTTCGACTAACAGAAGAATAGTGAATATCACCTCGTCCCGTTTCATCTTAACGCCTACGATTTTCTCGCCCCTGCGAATCCTTTTTATTATCTACCATGTTTCTTCGATCGTCTCAAGCATAGCGCGAACCCAATACGATTCCCAATGGACACTGATAAACAGAATACAAATATGTGAATATAGTAAGAATAAGAAAATACTAAGTGAAATTACACCAGGTAACAAGGATGGAGTCTAATTAACATTTTTTTTCTTAATTCCTATAGAGATTAATGGCAGAGTTTGCGTGTTATTTAAATGTTATTCACTTAAAAGTCTTAAATGATCTAATCGCTTTCACATAATCGATACCTAATTACAATAAAAAACTCGTTTATTTACCGAGAATTACTACGGCGATTAGTTAATCTAATCAGAACACGTGAAACTGCATTACTCTGGACAGTCACGTGACATTACCATTTATCTAGCTATGCACGATGCACTCTAGTAAATACGGCGATTTCGATTATCGTCCTCTGATAGGATTTATCAATTTACTCGTGACAATCGATATCGAGCTGTCTCGGCATTACTTCACATTAAACATAGTGAAGAAAATCAATATAGATTGAGCGTACACAATATCCAAAACACTCGGTACGACGTTGGCCTCCATTATAAGCTAAACACGATTCCCAGAAGATATTCCAAGCGACCAAGTAGCGCGGAAACGACTTCAGAAGCTCTGAAAAAGTCATTTGATCCTAGAAAGAGCATAGTCACTCTACCCGAGACAAATAACGTTATCCCAGAACCAGTAGGGCAGAGCCATATTGCTTTCGATTCGCATCACGAAGAAGAAGCAAGCAAACAAGATAAACACGACTAAAGGCTTACAATAATGACAATTTTTCGTAAAAATTTCTCGCATGTCAAGATGATTATAAAGACATTTCTATTATGGTAACACGTTCCTTAGAAGAAAGCACGACTATTATTACACCAATAATTAGCAAACGTCTTGCAATTACATATCCTGGATAATCGTATTCTAAGAAATTCCTTAGCAATGATTAAGTCATGAAGGATCTGAATACCAATGTCGAATTCCAATGACTGACAATGAGTAGAGTCTCGCGCCAATGAAAAATATTCAATATTTGCCGGAATAAATAACCAACTCGTCGATATCCTGATTCGATGTCATTTCCCACGATAATAACATCCTCCTTGATGATCTCGATGATCTCGATGACGGTGCTAACTTGAGCTCGCGGTAGGTCCTTCCATCCATCGAGAAAAGTGACAGTTTAAAGTACTCTCCCATGGCCGATGGATAAACTCAATGGTAACCGTGCACCCCGTTGTAAGATCTTCAAGTGTTTTGCATTTCGTATTCCGCGCTCTCCGATTACAGCAACAGGGCCATCCTCCATCTTGGCTTTGCGTATGATAAGTGACCTCTTGAGCTTTTGTGAAGTGTTGCACGGTTTAAAATAACAATTCTCTCGTAAGTGGATTTAGATGCGGGTCCCTTACAACAGGTGATATATTATAATCAATATTAATCGTACAATCAAACTCGACTAACGCGATCGACTCTCTAAAAATCTATCCCACGAGTACGCTTGCGTACGGCGTGTGTTATTACCGTCTTGAATGCTTGAATGTACTATCTACACATTTTTGATAGTAGGTATTTATTAACAATGGTGTCGTGATACGGTGTTGTCGAGACTGATATTACCATGCTGGATTCTTATCCATCCTAATGGCAATGACCGGACGGTTCGGTGAACCGTACTCGCAAACACGTACATACCAATTCCTTCAAGTGCGAAGGTGCGTGAGATTAAGGTTGCGCAAGCTATATGCGAAACGACAATGTGTTTTGCGTTGTTAGTTACGATAATGGCTTATGAACTTACGAATCAAGTAACGATTGTTTTTTTTTCCTGATCGGTCACCATACGTACATTATACCCTCTGTAGATGAATGCACGCCTCTGTTTATTAGTACCTTTTTCTTTTTACTTCAATCCTATAATTCATGGTGATGATTGCGACAACGCCACAGTATTTCTTAATAGCTAGGAACTTCGTGAATTAATGTATCTTATAATCAAATAAATTCGATTCGGATATGCATATGTATATGAATGCGTTTTCTATAATAATTTATGTGAGTTGATGGAATTTATTGAATTGGTGAGAACACCTTTTTTTAGCGATATTAAGAGGACGTATAACGACTGATTGTAAAATTCAGGAAGTTTGGATATAAAGGAATTAAATTATTCTAAAATGTAATGACAGATGCATTATTGTAATGATTCAGAATTCTTGAAATGACGTACACATGGATATCGATTGAATGTAAGATATGCACAAGTGCGTGAACTTCTATGATTTCTGGTCTCTCAACTTTTATTGATACATGTCTCTCTTATGCATGATTGCATAGCTGCGATGATGTGAGTAATTCCGAGTGGAGGATAAGATTAAAATTTATTTTTCCAACATAATCTTGTGATTACTTGTTTTTAATAAAAGTTACTTCAGTCGGACGATTTTTTATTAACATGAGACTTATTAATCTGATAAGAATCATTGCTTTGATCTTCGACACGTAAGCTCACATTGTAATCACGTTTAAGAATTTTAATTCAAATAAAGAAGGGATCGCAGTTTCTAAGAAAGTTTTTAGAAGAAAAAAATAATAGAAATCAATGGCTACGAAAATCCATGAAAAATTTATTTTCACATACGAAAATCAAGTTGAAGAAGTGTAAGGATCTACACGAGTCTGATTAATTTGTGGAAAATGAGAATGACAGATCTTCCACAGAAATTTATTCGCTGTAATTGTCTACCCGATCTTTCTATATACAAGAAGTCCGCAGAATATTTCCGGAAGTTCAATAAAGGGAAAATATATCGCAGCTTTGAATTCTTTCCGGAAATTGTTTGAAGATACCTCGTACTTCATCCGAACTATCAATCAGCTCTTCCGGAACCAAAGCGGAAACAATACAATTTTATTAAAAAGTTCTATTTTCGCAATAACTAAGATATCAGAGATAAGAGAAACAGTAATGATAAGAATTATCACGTATATCTCGGCAATTAGGAATCACATTGTTTGTATTTTTAGAGACCATTCAATTAAGGTCTACTAACTAATCAAGAAATTGTTGTTAAATGGCTATACTGACTACTTATAAACACAGTAGAGTTTCTTCAATGAAATTTGTATGAGCAATTTTATGACTCTTGTTTATAGCGTGCACTTTTAACTATTGTGTCCTAAGTATTTTTTCGTAAGCAAATCTATGATTTCACGCGATCAATGATTTTATCGCGAAAAATAAAATATTTCGTTGATAATCGCATCAAACTTTTTCTATCATAAAATGCTATTGTATTAAAGTAATCGAATTCATAGTTCACTTGTGATCACTTTAAAACAAGGAAGGTGACATAATGTCGTGCATCGCGTATCTCCAAGTCCATGCTCTTGCCACTTCCTCGAATCTTTCACGGTCGTTTAAATACATTTCCCCCAATTCTGGTTCCATACATACCTGAGGAATTGACAATTAGAGAATTGACGTAAATTTGAATTAATATTTAACAGCTATAGTGATAACTTATAACACACAAGCAGCGTGTTATGGACAAAAATATATGTAATCCATCAACGCCATATTCAATATACTGCACTCGTCATGCAAGCCAGACAATTATTTTGGTAATTTTGATAACGCATTAGTGTTAACGTTACAAAAAAAAAAGTAACGCAATTTGAATATTTATGCGGTATATACAATTATTAGCAATATGAATTTTGTAAAAATAAAGTAATTATGCTCTTTTAGAAAAATATGGTGGAACATTCTTCATGATATACGTTATAGTGAACTATATATAAAAAGCTACTCACTTGGCAGTAAGGATCCGTAAGTAGACTCTGTACACTAATAAGGACCTTCGATATTGTAAGTGCCAGAGACCAGTTATGATGAATGGAATCAATACCAACATCGCCGTGTCTCGAGACATTTGGATGCAATATTTTTGTGAGAAATCGTACAACTGGTGGGCTCATGGGATAACTGAAACAGAAGATATCCCCAAAAATTGAATATAACTAAAATAACTGAAATACATAACAAATTGTAACGACATTAATTCATAAATACCTGTAGGGTACTTGGAGATATAGATAAAATAGTCCACCTTCGTATGGACTGCCTACAGGTCCTGTAATTGTAGCTTGCCATTGATAACACATCTTATCCAAGGGGGTGGCTTCGATACCCTCTGGAGGATCAATTCTTAAGCTCTTCAATTCATTACGCAATCTATTCTTTCTCCAAGAATTTTCTTCTATTCGGGGTCGTCGTGTACGCAATGAAGTCTGGGCTAAGCATGTTCTACAGGGTGCTGAGGATGCTAGGTAATCGTATACCTTGTACCAGTCACCCACGTGACCAATATGTCTGAACAAAGGCCATCGTAGTTTTACGTGATGTTCCCATTGGTGAGGAGTTAAGTGTGTGGATAATAATCCACACCACCTTCGACACACGTTGGCTGCTGACCAGAGACTCACGTCATCTAGATGGGAAAATACGGCTAGAAGAACTTCTGGTGGTAATGTTTCTACAAGACCCGGTTCATTTACAGGCTCGTGTTCTATGTGTTTGTGATTTGTAAGTAGTTCTAATCGTTCTGATAAACTTCGAGGCCTGGATGGTTCTCCAAAATCTCCATATACTCGAGAGTTCCAAGGATAACGATGATATTGATCTGGATTTTCGAAATCATTTCCATCAACTGTTGGTACTGAATCTTCGGGTGAGAGCAAATCTTCTTCTACGGGGTCGTGGAGTTGATGGTTTGGATTTTGTTGATTTAGATTTCGTGAGCGATCATTTATATAATTGTTCGATGCATTTTCGTGACCAGCATGTACAGCATTAGAACTGCGAATGTTTTGTGGAATTCCAGTGGGTTCCTGTCTTGTGCAATTGAGATTTACATTGTCTTGGGGCACTGGATGGTCCCGCAATGCAGAAGAATTTTGAACTGGTACATAAGGATGTGCATTTTGGTCTGGATAATTTTGTAAATTTGGAACTACGGAGTTTGGATTCTGGGGAGAACTTTGTTGCTGCTGACTGGTCCGTCGTTCTGCATTATAAAATAAATCTGTAGGTTCATCATTCCCTGAATCTTCGTCATCCGTTTTCTGTAATAAATCATATAATAATTAGAATACCACATTTAATAAACCTGAATATCTCTATCAATCTATTAAACTATGGATCTTGCATGTGATGTAATAATCATTTATCAACTATTATTTTCTATATGTATAATGGTATACATGGCTAAGATCTGAATCACACAAATTGGTGTTAACTTTTTAATAGTAATTAAATAGACAGACAGATATGTATAACCTGATTAGCTTTATACAAGACAATATATATAAGTATTTATTGGAAAAAATGGTATAAAACTATGAATAAGATAAAAACCTTTTATACATTAAATTATGAGGTTGTTGTTTAGGTGTATATTTTACACACCTCGCTAAATATTGGTACTTGTAGTAATCCCATGTCATCAGGAAATAAGAATGCATGGCATGTGGCACAAACTGGTTCTTCGAAACAGGGTCCATAATATCCATTGCAAATATAACAAGTTGTTGTCTGTAACAATATAAACACATAAAATTATATATCTAAACACATAGTTTTTAGTAGAATTCTTTTTCTAATTCATAGTTTGTGGAGAATTTTAAAAGTGAAAAGAGACTTCCCAACCTTCAACATGTTATAACTGATAGACAAAAGGATACTATGAATGAAAATATTTATTAAAATTCATTTCGGAAAATAAATGTTTAAGTAGTGTCGCGTGTACAGATTATAGAAAAAAGTATAATTAATCAATGGTCATTGGCAAATTGTCAAGTATAAAGTTGAGTGTTATGCAAATGAACTAACCAGAAACTGGAACTCTGGACATGGTACATGCTCAGTAACATCAGAAAACTCATCTTCGAGGTCGACGTATAGATTTGAATCACCATTATCATTAACTTTTTCTCCCTTTCCAACGTTTTGTGAATTCGAAGTTGTCTTGTCACCAGCCATGTTGCTGCGTCTCTGATACAATTGGTACACCGCACCGCGCTCTATGGATGACACAACGTACTAAAACCAATGTTTCATAAGGGTCTTTATTGGATTATTAATTATAATAAAATTCTTTTGTACCGGGAAACGTATTAAACATCTGATGGAAACTACTATGTTTAGTGTTATGTAACGTGTGAGTAACAAATTTAAATGGCATAAATAATCATGAGAAATTTTGGTTCCCATGCCGCCAAAAAGACTGTGGCTGCTTGTCACATGTATCACAATAAATATAACAATTGTACTCTGTTAAGTGATAATTATGCATAGCTATTTAACAGAATAAATGAAGCTTATGGTTATTACAATTTTATTTATATTAAATCGTGTTGTTATTTTAAAGTATTTGAGTACATAGGTATCAATGTGAAATATGCATGTGTCTACTTATTTTCTTATGTTTAGGAGATTTATTCTTTATTGGTAAAAATTGGGATTGATATATACTAAGAAGCATGGATTATCAACAACTGCGCTTATATCAACAAAGTTTACTTAATCAAGCACTTACCGAGGTACATCATTCATTTTGGCAAGTAGTTACTATTGTCACAACCAAAAAGTATTCAATGATAAATCAAAACTTTTAATTTTGCAAATCTAAAATATTTCTGTGAGTGATTCTCAATATTTGATAATAAAGAGAAATGGAATTGTATTCATTTAAAGAAAATCTTTTTTTCATCCTTGTATAACGTCCGAAACGTTCAGTACCAGCTGTATGAACCTATGAAATTCTATATTGTTATAGGGAATTAAAAAAAATGAGGAACAGATTAAAGTATGGTCTGCGTATAAAGAGCGACATAAGAAAGTTATATCAGGTTTAGAAATCCTACCGTTAGAGCTGTCAACAAACTGTATGGTTCCTATTGGTAAAAGGGCTTTGATGAAAGGAAAATTAGTACATACAAATGAAATATTAGTATGCTTGGGAGAAGGATATTTTGCAAAATACACTGCTGCACAAGCCATTGCATTATGCAATCGCAGAATAAAAAGTATGAAACCATTCATTTATATTAGTTCAGTATTATTATGGATAATTGTTCATGTAATTTTTATATTCTTTCAATAGAATCTGATGATATGTTGTTAAATTTGGAAAAAGAACTAAATCTGTATGAGATGCGGCAGAGTTTACCATTAAAACAGGATATTTTTGGTGATGGTGATAGAAAAGATCTTGTTGAACACTGGGATGAACGAAAATTGGAAGATTGGAGGGGTAAATATCTATGGCTATCTACACGATTTGAAAGTATTTTACAATTGGATCTTATTATTGCAGTTCAACACAGGCAGCGTGAAAAAGAGTATCATAAAAAATTATCTGAATTGAAGAAGCAAGAGAAAAAAGAAATTAAGACAGAGGAAGATCTTCTCCAGAGATTAGATGAACTGGAACTCGAAGAAGAATTGCAAGATGAAATTGATAGGTTTGTCACATATAATTAATATACATTTTCAAACCATTGAAACTCATAATTCTACATACAATTCAATTTGATAGGTTGCAGGCAGGGCATAGTAACTTTTATGGAAAGGAACTTGAAGAAGGTGAAGCCTATGATGAATCTGAAGAAGAGGAGGACAGCTCATTGGATGAGGCAACAAATGAAATGTTAGAACGGGAGTTGGAAAAACTACAGGGAATAAGAATACAACAAAATTTGACAGTACCTCCTGATTCTGCATTAAATGTAACTGATAAAGAAAAACAAGAAGAAGCAAAAAATATAAACGACACGTTCCTTAATGAATCCCCATCAATCAGAATCAATGAAATATTGGAGAAGCCACCAGCAATTTCCAATGTAGATTCTGAGTCAGTAGAACCAACAAATGAAATATGTGAACAGCAAAGGAGTAGAGAACGAAAAGTATCCTTTGTTGAGCCATACGTGCAGGAAAATAGTGATGATGATGATGAAACACCATTAACTAAGGAACGTCGTGTGTCATTTATAGAACAAAGATTGTCTTTAGAAAATGATTCCACTGAAGATTTTCTAAATGAAGAAAATGAGAAGGAAGATGATGAAATAATTCAAACTCATTTCAAGCATTCAGATGTTGATCCACAAATTGCTATCAGTGCAGGAAACGTTATAGAAAATCCAAGAGATGTATATAGGTTGTTTGATAAACCAAAATCAATTTTGAAACGGTCGCCAAACGATTTGTGCGCAATCAATAATGTGCCGTCACTATTGGAATATAGCGCAGACCAGGAAATTGAAGAAGATAATGTTTTACCAGGTGGATCCACATACTCAATAGTAAGTTTCCTATCTAGAAAACTGTGTCAATAGTTATGTAACAGTAGAATGATTTTTCATAAGCACATTATTATGCAGGTCGTCAAGGATATACAGGAAAGGAAACTTGAAGATCCAAAAACGGAGATAGATTATCCTACGGACAAACTTAGACGCGTAAGCAAGTTCAAATTGAAACGTTCTGGCGTAAAGAACTAATCGCAATTAAAGAAAATAACTCTTTTTAATGAAAAACTATCGGAAATACCACTTGCAAACCTTTACCAATTATATTTCATTTATCAAATAAAAATAAAAGCTAATGACAATATTCGATGAATTCCTGAATAATGTCAACTCTTATTCTAATAAAAGTAGCATGTAGTAATCCTTTTTTCTTATCCCTCTAATCTCATAAATAGTGCGGACACAGTATACCATCGAAATTGGTTTGGCAAACTCCCATAGAAAGTCTGGCCAGTGTTAGGCATTTAAGTCCCCTAAAATATAGGACATTTGTGGCCTTCATCAGGATTTAATCTCATCTTCGTTCTCGTCTTGACGATAGAATGGAATGTATCCCATAGCGAATGGACGAAGATTAAATTACAATGATGCTAGAGAAAATGCTCGAAACAATCAATGCGAGGTGATTATTTGTGAAATAATAAGATTTCGGGAAATTAATTTCGTTATTAACCTGTGAGATGATAATTTGTGTGTAATAAATAATAATTGGGAAACAACGTAGCGTGATTATTGTTAAATAGTTAAGTACAAGCCAAAATAAGGATATGTAAAAACGTAATTTTCTAATAAAGGGATTATAACTTTAGATTGGAACGTTGCCGTCGGACTTATAAAATTCATTCGATTTCGAATGACATATGGGTACACGATATTGAATCTCTCCTTTTGATTAAGGGAATTTCGATACCAATAAAAAAAGTATTAAACGTTTTTCATTTAATTAGTACAAATTTTTGACATCGTTAAAATATTCAAAACTATAAATAATTCTCTATGTTGATATATTAATATAAAAATTACCAGCTAAACATGCATTATAAATTCAATGGAAATGCATTTCATATACGCCCTATTTCGTTGAAATGACCGCCTGAGTGATATGCTATTGACATCATTTACTCTAATGGAGAATATTAATGAACGAGACTCCCAAAAGCAGGATTGCTTTACGATAGAGGACATAAAATAAGCAATCTCGATATTTCTTAGGACTAATACGATTACACTAAAACCCTTAAAGGATACGAATACGAATAGAAGTAATAAGCCTACGAAAGTCATACTAATATGTATATACCACTGTATATATTAGCCTAAGCAATTATACATGTACATGGTACAGTTTCCTTTACAAAGTTTTTCTGCAAAACGAAGTCTACTCTGGGGTGTTTCCAAGTGGCTGAAATTATATGCGTGCTTTAACGCATGTATTTAAAAGGGTGAATTTAAAGTAAGATTACACGGAAACTTATATATGAATAAATTATTTTCTGGATTATCCTTAAGTCCCAAAAAATTGTAATAAACTCAACGAATCTCCTTAGAATACACATAAAGCAGCATCAAAATAAAGCTTTTGTATGGAAAAAAGAATATCTCCCAAAAAACACTTACGTGTAAAAAACTACGCCAAGTATAGGAATGCTGTGAATTCCTGCAATAAAAAGTATTGACATCATATTATTGAGGCCAAGTACGTAAGTCACTACGCGTCTTCCTATTATATGATCTAGCACTGGCCCATCATTTTAATTGTATTTTCAAAATTTCCTTTAACGTTTTCGTTACTCTTTTAGATTACTACTGCTTCCTGTATTTAATTATGATTTAATGGTGATTTGATAATTAATAAAAGTTCAGGTGATTCCTTATCGAGTACTACTAGGCGGGTCCGTGCATTTCTTGATATAAATTTCATATAAGACCAGTGTCAACTTTCTACATAGACCATATTAACAATAACTCGTAAAAATAATCACGGTAAAAGCTCAATAACAAACATACAGTATTAGAATACTATTAATACGTGCAAAGTAAATACTTTGGAATTCCTGGCACGGACCCGTGGTAAAATGATGGGCCAGTGCTAGATCATATAATAGGAAGACGCGTTGTGACTTACGTACTTGGCCTCAAGAATATGATATCAATACTTTTTATTGCAGGAATTCACAGCATTCCTGTACTTGGCGTAGTTTTTTACACGTAAGTGTTTTTTGGGAGGTATCACAAGTTTTTGTTGTTCAACGGGATATACATAGAAGCTCTAAGCACTGCAATCTATATTTTTACGGATATAAAAAGTAAATACATTGTGCTATGGCTAATCAGAAAAATACTCTGCGTTGCTAAAAATGTTTAATGGCATATAAATATAATTTGTAAGTCCATTTTTTAGAAATGTATAAAGACATACAAATTTTTAAAGAAAATGTAATCTTGAATGCATATAAGCGTCGTTAATGGTGTCCAGCTTGTTGAAGCCGTGTGGTAGATATAAGAGAGGAGAGTGTACAGGATGATTTACGTACCTCAGGCCGTGCAGGCAACGGAGAGGATTCTATAGTTAGAGCGAAACGCCAAAGCGTCGCTCGTTGCACATTTTTTTGGACACCCTGCACTTCTACGTGCGACACCTAGATACAGGAAACTACGGAGTGGAACACCTAGACATCCTATATCTGTAAAAACTGTCACCTAAAATACGAGGAACTATGTGAAGCATACATATACGTACACTCGTAGACACGCGCTCCACGTGAATGTTATTAAATACTTAATAATTTTATATTTTTGTGAAAACAGCCTTATACTAACTGGAAATTCGGTGTGAACGGTAGCTTCACGGGCAAAGTGTATTTGGCGGCGGCGGCGGACCTGAAATAAAATCATCTCGCTCGCCATGTTGATACGTCCTGATCTCGTACACTAATCGTATGAAACTTGGTGGTAATCGATTCAGAACCCTTGATGCCTATAGTGAATGTATCAATAACTTTTTCTCACACATAGCCGTTCATGAGATATTTGAGCCCAAACACATGTATGTACAAGAGATGCTTCGAGTAAAGAGACTCGGCGGGCCGTGCCCTGTACGGCGGGTTGCCTGTACTTGGCGCGAGACTCGACCGAGTCTCTTGATACGAAAAATTATCAATAAAACGTCATCTTATAATGTTTAATGTCCAATAATCTTTTTAATAGCAAATCTTTTATGATGTAGATAATATAGCAATATAGAGATTAATTTAAAAAAAAATTCAATACAGTTCTTCAGAAAAATATTCGAGGAAAAAGGAAATAATGACTTTAATGTTTAACGAAGTTGAGGAACGGATAAGAGTGACCTCGGATCCCAAATTAAACTTCAACTTGAAGTTCATCTTGGTGTATTTAATTGATTTTCGAGCGTGACGAAATGTACTCAGCAGTTTGTAAAATTCTACGTCACAGAAAAGCAATATTAAATTTCATAAAAATCATAACCTTTCAATTTCAATTTTATTATGAAAGAAGGTATCTCTTTATCAACCAATATTCATTTGACAATGAAATTTCGAAGAATATGAAAATATGAAGATGAAATAAGTATAACAATTAAATTTATTGAATACAATAAAGGAAATAAAAACATAAAAGCAATGTCAATTATAGTTAATTCGCAATGCACGTATGAGATGGTTAGTTAAATACGAAAAAATAAAAAATACGAATAAAAATGTTGTATCATATTAATGTAATGTGTCTGATGAATAAATGCATAGCAAGATCTTTAAGTGAACATTGAATGAATTTTGTAGAGTAAAAACTATACGAACGGCATATTCCGGAAATATTTTGTTTACTTTATCTGTATACTTTATAAACGAAGTGTGTAAGTAAATTTGTATAAAAAATCAACGTTGAACAACGCGAGTATTTGACTTGTTTGCCGTACCTACTGTCAATCCCTGTCCCAATTAGGTTATTTAAAATCTACATTAATTCCATGGCGAGCCCGTAACACCGTAACTCCTTTATTCTGCAATTAGTTGGAACGTCAGATTTCCTACCTGAAAAGAAGATATGTTGGATGAGATTGATGTTCTCGTTCGAGGAATCATTATGTTAAAATCTCGTGTAACCCTAGCGTATGTATCTTGATAGATATCTTCGTGTACCTTAAGGAATATAGAGGGTTTATTCAATTCAAGCGCACCACCTGAAAGTTTCCCTATCCATTTAATTTCTATGACAAAATCAACAATAGTTGGTGGGTTTGCACTAATTCCATACGCTGTTGGCATATTTTATATGTGATGAATCTGATATGGGGGTCGTTTCCAAAATCAACAATTGTTATTTATATATTTTGTTTATATATTATTGCAATTTATATTAACGAAGCAATTAAATAATAATAAAAATAATACATTATTATTTCAAATTAAAATCACCCCATAATTAAGCATACTGTCAGCCGTTTATTGTAGGTAAACAAAATAGGAAACGCTTATAAATGACACACGTGTATGTAACATGTGCTTAATTTCAATTGAAACTGGTAAGCAACATATGGAAATGCCAAGACTACCAGTAGGGATGTCAGGTTATCTACGTACCTACATATACGTATGTGTGAGATACTCAGGTATCATTTTGCAAAAGAAAATTAAGATAATTGATATAATCAATAGCGGTAATTATTCTTTTAATTTTTGGGATGACAATGGAATTTATTTGATCGAAGAGTACATTGCAATATCAGAAAAGTTTTTATACATAATATTAATAAATACACTTAATATGTTGTAGACTCCTGAGAAAACGAGTTTCGTAGTCCTTTTGTTTTCAGAACTTGGATATTAAAAAACAAAAGATTCTTTTTGAGCAAACTTTACTTTACTTTCTATTCCGTTCCTATCCTCATTTCTTAATAAAGAATTTTTTCCGATGTACGGTTATTGAATTTTTTATCATTTTTCATTCTTTTTAATGTCTTGGTGGTATACCGTTTTTTTTTTAATTAGACATCCTATACTACAAGAAGTTGACTTCGTGTTAGACAAAGCAAAACATTTTTACTCGACAAATATTCAAAGTAAAAATTAATTAATGCCTAAGAGCGTAGGTAAATCTTCTGCGTTGATGTCTTTGCCTTTTCCTGAATAAGTACGTTTTAATCTCTATCGAATTGCCCGTTAAAATAATAAACGCTGAAGTCGGTTTAGATGGGTTAATCTCATCCAGTCGGAACTTTATATCCCTATATGTTTTATCAGACACACGTTTTTCTCCTTGAACCCTTATTTTACGAATATACATACATATACTTTTCCGCCTTATGGTCTATTTCATAGACGTTTCAGAATATGCCTTTTACTCTAAATGCCATGTCTACATATAATTTATGTACAACTATAACTATACTATAATACCAGTACCATGTGTAACGTTTGTTATTATTTCTTTTCGGAAAAATTTAACATCATGTTTCTTCATTTTAAATACTCATTTCTAATAAAGTGCGAAACAAGTATAATAACATGATAAGTCGAAAACATCAAATATTTGTTATTTGCATGAGTTATAATAGCATTGAAATAAAAATCTACATTTCAACCCAATTATCCACTATTTATCGTCCGTTTTATTATTTGAAGGCGAAACTGTATATTTCTCCTCCTGCGACATAAAATCCGCTATAATCTTTCTGAAGTGACACGGAAAATCTCATCCGTTTTTTTACCCAAAGAACCATTACACTGTGTTTTTTGCCTTTCTTGCAAATATTTCCCACGCTTGATAAGCTTAGCTCTCATTTTTTCGTCCACGAGTGTGCTCCGGAACCTACCCTCGTCTACTGGAGAAACGTTCTGTCTCTGTTTGCGACAGAGACAGATCGATACTCTAAAGTATAAAATAAATAATTTTTAACATACCCTGTATTTTGTACACAATAAGTTCGTGGAAACTAGTTGACTGCAATTTAGAGTCAGACACGAATGTTTATCCGACCTTGAAATGTACAGCGCCATGTAGTCTACAATTTGACAGCCGTCATCCGCCGACGGCTTTCGTTAAGGATTATTTAAAATGATTGAAAAAGTAAATCAAGTGGTTTATCCGATTGACATCTGATAAACTTACGCAGTTTTTTCAGCTTCTTTATTATATAAAAACAGTGAATTAACCAAATTTTGAAAAAATGTACATAAAATTGCACTTTTGGCATCTGACGTCATAAATTCGTATACACGTCAACACATACCTGTAACTACTGAATCACAGTCACTACTATATGTACTGTGACACAGTCAATTCAACAAATGATTGAAACTCGTATTTCGCGATCAATAGTATCTGTCTTTGTCTGACTTATGCCAAACCAGAGAAAAACCTAATAATACGCGGTTCTACATTTGTGCGAATTTTTAACGAACGTCGCTAAATGTCACTCTCGTTTGGTTGTTCTGTATTTCAAAATGGCGCTTAGCCAAAGCAAACGCATGATAGCTGTCAGGTGCGATTTGCATGTTTAAGCTGAATGGCTCTGCATGTATTTAGTACTGTTCAATCAAGCGAGTTAATTCTTTAACTATAAACGAGTAATGTTTTTACGTGCTTTCATGATTGGTTGACATGTTAATTTTCTAAGCACGATACTTTACAATCTTTTATGTCCTTTTTTTGAATTATGATTCGCTGATTGCTAGTTAATGTAAACCGAATTGACTAACAGCATCTCCTGTAAACTTTCTATAAGTATATTCCGAACTGAAACTGTAATTAAATGCCAGGATTTTAGCCGGCAAGGACGTTTACTTAATAGCAGGGCAATACGAGTACACATGTATCCTGCTACGCCGAATCGTGATTACATGAATTTCCAATATGGTATCACGTTTCTAATTTGATCGATATCCGGTGGCAGGTAAACCTTATCGATACTATATGTAATGAAAATTTATATACGTTACTGTACTATACATTTAATTACCTATTCCTTAATGTTAAAAATGATCGCAGTGTCTTAACACGTTGTATTTATTTTTTTTTACTCTAGATAAATCTCTAAATTTGTTTAGCTGCAAAAAATATATTAGGCAATATTGATCTATTTACGAAATTGCGTGTTTTATGTATGATGCAAAATGTTTTAACTTTTATCGCAATGAAACGTACTGGGTGAGACATGCGCCTTATAGCAAAGCGCTCAGAATATTTCAGAGGGTGGTGACGAGTTTCAACCCCCAGTCTGGCGCCGCGTTCAACCACGGAACCACCTCGGACCGAATTGCTGCGAAATCTTACAAACTTGAACACAAACTCAAGTTCGTTGACGGCATTTTTCAAAAGTCTTTCATGAACAGTATCATGAGTGTCTGTGTGAGGGATGCCATATATGCATAATTCTAAGAGATCTCCCGAGAATATTGAAGAAAAATAATGAAATCAAAAACGAAAATGATAACAATTTTATTAAAAAATTATTTGAAACTGAAAAACACGGGAAGTCAATTTTGAACCTATTCAGTAATTTTTTTCACCTTAATTATCTTTAACGAATTATTATCGTTATCATAAGCGGGTCCAAATTTTTGAATTTTGCAAAACACGATGTCTTATGGTGCGAAAATGTATCGCGTCGGCTCGGAATGTGAAATATATGAGGGACGACAAAAGGTGATTAAATTAGTTTTAGGTTAGCAAATAAATTCTGCAAGTGCAGGCTTAGGCTCAGATTAATTCAATGTGATTAAGTATTGAGGATCGTGTCACTTACAAGTTCGATGTTTTAGATTCTATATGTATTAATATCATAATTAAGTAAACCTGATACTTATCAACTGATTGTGATCATCAGTTATCAGCAGTGAAGCTTATTTTGAAACTTTACTGTCAACTAGATATAGCACGAGCCTGTGATACAGTTAAAACAACTACTGTGAAATTTATAGTGATAATTAAATGAATAAATAATCCGTAAAAATAAAAAATTTTAATAATAAATGTCGCAAAAAATATTAAAACCAATTTAACGATAATAATTATTTCATGCGTAGAATTAATATATCACGTAATCGCTTATTCGCGCAGGGAATCTTTTTAAAAATCCCGAAGTTCTTTCCTTACTTAAAAGCTGAGGCAGAAATTAAAAAAAGAAAGTGACGTAAAATTATATTACATATATATATAAAAAAATATTAATTATAAAAATTCTTAAATATTCGATAATACAGCCAAGATTTATCGAGAATGTCGTGATCGCGCGCGAATTCTTAGTCCGTTAAAAATGGTAGATTAGTTTGTTCTTATCGTGAAGATTTCATAAGATGTGTGTCAAGATTTACCGATACGCCGTTATTTTATTTTTACTACTGCAAGAATTTCTCACATGCACCTGCACCGAGTTGCAGATTGAAAAACCAAAGGAGCTGCTGCGCCATCAGCAGAAGTATCGACCACCATTCATAGAGCGTAAATTGATTGACTCGAAGATATTGAAACTTGAAAGTAGCGCAAGTGAAATAACCGATCCACTGGGATCAGGATCACTCGTTCCCGAAGACGATGAATCCGATTCTTACAGACAACAAGAGACAGCAAGGATACTATCTAATGAAAAGTTCGATAACGGCGAACCGGAAACGAGCATTGAGAAGCCAATCACTCAGATAAGACACGGTCGATCCCGAAGTCATTTTTCGAGGCAGGTCAAGTTAGACGGTGGCGAAGTGAGTAAAATGACTCTGCAGGATCCAAAGGTCAAAAGAGAACGACAATTCAACAACATATCCGATCAGCCGGAAGAAACTTTCGAAGGAAACGATACGGTGCAACTTGAACTGGAGGTCACAAATAATACAGAGGAAGAGTTCGCTTCCGGTTTGAACCGAACTTTGGTGCAGGAAGAAGCAGTAAAAAAGTTGAACAAACTTTTAAAAGATATACGTCCCAACGTCGAACGAGGATCATCGAGTAAGGAGGCGGTGATCCGTAAGCTTGGAAATACAAAGCAAAAGAACGACTCCATGAATAAGCTTCGTAAATTTATAACACAGGACAGAGTGCAGCTGCGACCTCAGCTGAAAGAGAACGAAAACTCGAGCTACGAATACGGAATTATAATTCACACTTCGCAAAACGATCATAGCAGCGACGAGATATTTGGAAAATCAGCCACCGAAGATTACATGATTTACGACGAGAATGACTTCCGGAACACGTCGATAGAGCATGGCGACTACGACGAGGCTATAAATGACGTAACGAAACGTCCTGATAGACAAAGCGTTCAAGTAGACATTGTCACGAGATTCTTGAGGATAATAGAGAATCAACACCTTCTAGGCGAAAATTGCACAGCTGGTACGGATCTGAATCTCGGCGAAGGCGTCGTGGATCGTTATGCCCAAGAGAAATTTCGACTGGAAGCGAATCTGGCCGTGAATCGTGCCAATATGTTAACGAGATTGTGGAAATACGCACCGGAGGTTATGCTGTCCTCGGAGTATCTACTTCACGCTAGCATCCTCTCTATGGTCGAGTTCGACGAGGATATATTCGCAGCTGGAAATTGTTACGACAAGCTGCAATATCGTGACAGATGGCTGTATTGTCCATTCGCGCATCGACTTCAGGGTCAGGATGGTGTCCTTGTCAAGGATCTTGCCATCGAGTACAAGTACCTGAGCAACAGTAGTGAGTGGTTTTATATCGCCAGGAAGAATGCAGAAAGAGTCATAGCCAACAACAACCAGTTCAGCCACGGTGAGTCGTTCGCATTGTTTGCACCGTATCGATCTTAACAATTGCCTATTACCTGTGTCAAGATCACGTATTGCCCAGCACCTATAATGATACTAAAGTCAAGTGGAGAATATTATAGAGCTTCCACTGCGCAATGTGGAGACATTTGTTTTTATATCTTACTTTTTCATGTAGTTCGTAGCGTATAAGTGGTCCGGGAAATTTCAAGAAAAATGGTAAAGGTTATTGTGCGTCCTCGAAGGCTCTCCTCTGGAGATTAGGTTAGAAAGAATATGGGGCAGATTCTCACGAATTTACCTTGGACTATGTATTAGGTTATACGTGTCGTGATACAATGACATAAGTAAATCCATTTTACTTGACATTCGGATGGAATGCTTTTGTGATTACTCAAAATAAAGAGAGAGTTCGCTCTTCTGGTATGTTACGATAAATGTCGAAAAATTTAACGTGAATTGAGACTTGGGATCGTGTTCGTTTGACAACCTTTAGTGCTCAGAGTTGAGATGGGTTCGCAGAGGGTCTTCGGTGGTATGTACATAGTTATGCATCAGGTGTCTGCGGGTAACCCAAACATTTCAGTGTCTATCTGACATATAAGCCGGTTTCGAATGTTCTACAAGTTTCAGGGTTATACAAATTATTTGTCCTAAGTAATAGCTGATTGATTTACGTTGCTTGTGAATTAGACCTATGGTTGCTGATATATAGGTGAATAGATATTGTCTTATGAATTATTACAGGACCTTAGACGCTTTAATATTTCAATGGACGATATCGGAATGCATTCAATAACGTTACTGAAATTGAATTGAATTTTTCGGCAGTACTTTCAGTTACCTTATAAAAAGATTATGAATGCAGTTTATATATAGCTTCTTCGATACCTGCAACGGAATTGGTTCTGTCCTTCCTGACCTCTCATTGACCCGCGCTTCTATTACCATAACCCTACCCGAGGTATTGTTTTATCGATTATTATACGATATTAGAATTATTAAATTATTGATTAATTCGTCATTAGTCCTTTACATTATTCCAACCATAAAATACAGTATATGACGATAATCATAGCCATACGAAATATGTCATTATATCATCGTAAGCAAATATAATGAATCTTATTTCTCTACGAATAGTCGTACAACATTTTAATTAATTACAAAAATTCGATTTCAATTGATATCCATATTCCAAGTGAAATATCAAATTTGACGTCAACATATTTTAATATAATAAATATATCAATGAACTGTCAATTGCACAGTTTTTAGATTAATGGAAATTTTTATATGGTAGGAGGGTGTTTTTTGCGACTATACTCCATGTGCAATATATCTGTCCAACTTGACCTGGATCTTAATAAGGACTGAAGATTACTTCGAGTTCTCACAATGGGATATCCACGAGAGTCTTCTATCGGGATACTTAGAAAATTTAAAGGCAGCTACCGAATTATTATTAATAATTTCTAATATGAATCCATGGGGCAGTTTGTGTTCAATGTCATGAGAGACGGAAGGGCAATGCAGTGGAGCGATAAGAGAACCGAATGAACGCTGGATTGGAATATTGCCACGTTGGGAAATTGAAAATATGATTGACAAGCCTTTAGGATTGGGGCAAAACAGTTCCAGCGAAAGGAATGAAATTGAATTCCCATCTAGAGGGGATAATAATCTTTGGGCAAGTAATTCCCAGATGACCTCACTGACGGGATGGACACCAAAGGGGTTAGATTAACTTGGTGCGTGAACTGTATCCAGTATCACCTAGTTTGCTATTTTCTGCTGATCTAATCATTCTCGGATAATTATAAATAATAAATATGATGAATTTACGTCATATTAAGTCATAAGTAAGCGTACCACATTGGGTTTCTGTAAACTGCATCATGTATTGCGAGCAATAATTGATATTCACTTGTTAGGGTTCATGTAAACTTTGGATCAATTATGAAGCATGACAGTGCTATTATTACGAGCAGACCGATTGCAATGTGGAAGCCATGATTGCAGATAACAATAAGTATAATTGGATAGATATAAGATAGTCTGCGAGATACGTTACGTGATATCAGGCGAGAACGTGGATGCTATAATGATATAAATATACTAAATTATAGTTTTCATTTATCTGATGTTATTTCATTATAGTATACGCACACTGGATAGATATACTAAATACAACGTTTACCAATTTGCCCTACAGAAAATAAGTATTTTTAACCACTTTTGAAAATTATTTTCGTAATTTTATGATCATTATACAGTGAGTTTAATCTACGAGAGTGCTACAACTCTAACGAGTATAGCGACCACCTTCTCATCAAACGATATACTATAGTTTTGTACCGTAGTAGTTTATAAAAGTTTTAAAACTTCCTCGCGTGTATAGTTAAGCAGATATAATAAAAATACCTAATATACTTTTTTTACAATTAAAAATACTCAACCCAGTTCTCACATCTTATTTCGGACATAGTTTGCAGTGTAAAACTATTAAAAGCTCGAAATTACTATTAGAAACTATAAAAAAACATTCGAAATATGGTTTTTCAAGAGTTTTTAAATACTAGTAGTATCTTTTTATAAAATATGTTTAACAACGTACTAAATTCGGTCAGTATTATCATTACTCGTTTTGCTAAAACTGTAAATCTAAATTATTCTAAATTAAATATTTTACTCGCCTCTGTTTAGCTAGCTAGAAAGCGTTTCATCATTTCCAAACCGTCGTACCTTCGTTTTTTTTGCCAGAAAAGTTAACCAAGTACGTACTTTTCCTAAAGTCTATCCCGCGTCGCATTTCCTCATCAATCGGGTTATTGATGATTGATAATCATCCAATCGATATACAATAATTTATTCCAAAACGAGGAGTTAATACGTATCGTATAATGAACTGCAATCTATCATTTAACACCATCAATGCTTCGCAGTATATATCTATAACTTATTATACATAGGTACTCACAAGCTTTGAAGGATAAACGGTTAGCGCTGCAAGCCCTCCAGCGTCACTCAATCGAACTCACTGATACTACCATTAGGACCATTAGTCTGGAATGAGCTCTTCTTGCCAGTAGAGTGTGCAGTCTATGTATACTCTATTTTGCCAGCAGGAAAAGAGTTTCCTTTTTCACATGTGACGTTTTCGCCTCCCTTTAGGCAAAATGCAGAATAGGGATAGCAAGACTACGAGAAATACGAAAAATACAGTGCCTGGACGGATAACACGAGTGAAAGAAATTCCCCACTTAAGGCAGTTTGCAAATTGTTTTCCATTCAAACTTTTACCCTTTAGGGTTATGTGTGAGTAAGATTTCCTTAAGGATTCGTAAACTCACCTTTTTGCATTGCCGGGAGGATGAAAGATGTGTTTCGCGTGTGAACTTTCATATCGAGCAGCAATCATTATCGCTTCATTACCGGCGTTGTCGAGGTTAGTAAGGAACTTCTCGAAAATTCCAAACGTGTCCGCGGATATTAATCCATCGGCTGGTGGGAAAATCGCCTGGAAATTGCCACTGTCCCATTTCCTATTCTCTCTCGATGGCTGTAGCTATATCACCAAGTAATAACAGTTAAGTTCAATATCCACGCATATTGGATGCACTCGATCTAGCTGTACTTAGCGCATTGTGTGTCTGACAATAAGCGCAGGATCATGGAAATCATTAAATCAATGTATTCTAAATTTTACAACCCATGTCGTCATCAGCCACGTTCCCATTATGTGATCGCATTAATGTTTTACTTCAATTCCATTCCAGTTGTAGATTAAAGATCCACTTGGGCAATTTTATACAGAAATTGACTGATAACTCCGATGGATATTACCTCTCATGAACGTGCAACGCACCTAACAAACGCTTTGAATATCCCATTTCCACGCTGCCATTAGGAACATTTCGCACCCATAGCTACATTTAAAGCCCATATATTGGCTTCAAATCCTTCACGCCTTCGTTCCTATATTTCAATCAGTTTCGATCCCCATCCGCGATCCTGATTCATGCAATAAATTTCAATCGGTCTACTGTTGTCGTTACGTCACGTGCAGGAAACTGGTGGAACGGCGAAAATACTGGAAAGAGGGGATCGTTACTATTGAACGAAAGATTACTTGGTTTCTTTTGCAAATAAAAATATCTTACTGCTCCAACAGTTTGACCCGCTCGCCATGTGAGGCTTGCAATCCTTAAAAATTTACGAGTCCCGGTCGATTTCACTCTGGGAATGAGCATCACTTACGTGGTATTAGATACATACCTATCTTACCTACAGACTGGTTGGAAAGTCGTAGAAATTTCTACTGGGGTTTACGGAGTCTCGATTACGATTATGTGTCCATTTAACTGTTATTGAAAATTACTTGTTGAATTTAACCTCCTTGAGCGTTATCTCGAGTATACTCGGGGTAAATACATACTATTGAAGTATATACTATAAAATAAAACCGCAAGGGAGTTAATACAAAGTGTAAATCGTGGGTTCGATAGTTTCATATTAACTATGAATTTTGTGTTTAAATTACTTGTATTAGAATTATAGTTAGGCATTATTACCAGGCACATTCGTAATTGAAAACTTGCATTCAGAGTCTCTCAGTTGGAATAACTTTTAAGTAAAATTATTTTCTGTCTTTACTCATTGTCTCACGTTGATTGAGTATAGTGAAATAGTTAACTTTCGTGGGATGAGCCTCGATTGAAGTTTGCAAGGTGAAAGAAAAAAAAAAGAAGAAGTTGATTCGATCGTTCATCGATATTCGAACGTGCGCGTGAGGAGACTTTAAGATTTTATAAGCCAAGATTCACTAGCGTCTAAGAGACCGACTGGATTTTCATAGAAATATTTATGAGGATCGTTATATGGCCATTTGATAGCTCGTTGAGAAATGATTAGGATGATGGATTTTTGGCTTAACGGATTTCAAAAGTTCAAATACATGTAGAGGCAGATACCAATTATACAAGTACAACAATATACGGATAATTGCTATGATAATAGTACCTTCTTTTAAGTATCTAACTTAAGCATATTCCCAAAAGAATATAAAACGGGCCGGCTAATGCAAAAAGTGTACCTTTTTTTTTTAATTTTATCAGATCAATAAAAAAAAAACTTTAAGAAAAATATGAAGATTTTTTTAATGGCATGTGTTATTTAGGAAAATATGAGTGTTTTAAAGTTAATATCTTTCCTCACAAAGCAGTTGTGTCCATGCACGTCCTTTTTTTTATAACAATGGAGTATGAAAGATACATAACATATAAAATATTTATTTTACAATTAGGCGTTTTTACACTTAAAAATAATCCCTCTAATGCTTCTGCATAAAATTTCATGCTCTACTAGTCATACGTATTTGATTTCTACCAAATACACGGATGCACGTACACTAGAAATATGGGCTCTTATTTTCTAACAATGGTCCAGTCAAAGCTATTGTTTTGGGCAAAAAACATTCCAATCCTACATTGCGAAATTTTGCACATGTTTCCAAGTTAAGTCCGTCGCTTAGTTTGTAAAGTACTGTTGTATTCTACATAAATGAAGAACTATTTGTTTTGATGAAAAAACAAGATAGAAACGAAAATAACTGTCGATTCTGAGAGTTCTACAAATTATCTCTGTAAATAGGTCCGTTAACTTGGCATTGATAAAGTTAGCAGAACAGCTTGAAATAAATATAATAATATTTCGCTTATTAAATACTACAATATTTAAGTACAAAAAAAGAAATTGTCACTGTAGCCATTTCTTAAAAAAACAGCATGGCATAATACGCTGAGCAGTAAGCTGGATTGGCCAGATTGAAAAGGTATCAATACTGTAAATATAAAAATGATTTACTTAAACATAGGTTACAAAAAATCGGTAAAAATACCCTTCTCGTGTTAATTCTTAAATATACACTAATTTTTCGCTTATTAAATGTTATTTAATTGCATTAAAAATAATTTAGTTGCTTCTACTATTTTTGCAAAAAACACTATAGAGACGGCTTGGTATTAACTTGGCATAGTCAGGTTGAAAGAAATAATAATACTGCAGTCATAAACAAATGACCATGCAAGCTCAACAGACCTGGCGAATCTCAGTCAATTGTCTCTATCTAAGGATGAAGATCAGCAAACACATTCTTCGGATAACGACTGGAAAACGATTAAATGGATTTCGAAGATAAAACTTTCCTGCCACAGATAATAGATGGGACACCGCTAATTATGTATAGTGCACGAATGTCACTTCTACACTGGATGCGCAAAATTAATAATGCAGCACAGCTTTTCAGCCTATGGATTAAGGGTAAGCATTATGGGCTTTACGGAGTATACCTAAATATGTATGAATCTATGCTAATGGGTGCATCAAAGCACTCAAGCTGTATAGCTATGGTTAAGAATAGCCTGTATGTATCCCCACGGAAACTGATTATAAATTATTATGATTATTTCTCATAATTTCAACGCATCAGTTGTACGTATTCTTTATTTTTTCTTTCTCGTGCTCGCAAATTCGTTATTACTGTCTGCATAATACATTGCCGTATGCAGACATGTTTATGACCTAACTTTAATCCTTACACCAAACTGCGTGTTTTCACGATATGTTATCGAAATATCAATTCTCTACCTGAATAGCTGCTTTATGCATTTACATGTAGTGTAGTGAAATTGTATGTAGATTTATTGATTGTAAGGCACTGCGGGAGTATGCTACGAATAATTGACGTATTTGACGAGCATTTAATATTTTATAAGTAACAAACAGACCCCGCCACGCGTTGCTGTGGCTGAGTGATTGTCAGTTTTTTATTAATAATTAATTATTGAGACCATTAATTTGAATAATAATTATCCTATTATCTAAGTTGGACCAAATTAGATATATATGCCAACTTTCATGAATATCAGTTGACCCGTTTTTGAGTTATTTCGGAACATACACACGGACACTGGATTTTTATATATTAAGATTATGTGTATCAACGGTAGAGTGTTATGCGGGAGAGAAATGGGTGCATATAATTCGTATCATTACAATGGCTGTTAATGCATTGTTATATTGTCTTGTTAAGGATAATATGAGCCAGTAGATATTGCAGCTACATGCAGATTTTACTCGAAAGGCAAATACGGATGTATTTTAAATAGAATTGCACAAGAGTTACTTATAATGACTTTGATAATATAACTTCCCCTAAACAATGACTTTTCATGTATTAATTAATTTCAGGAAATTCACCCTCACATATAAATACTGAATACCGTTATTCAAAATTTTATCGTATCTTCGATACGTTATCGTCATATCTACTAGTTATGGAATCTCGAAATTCTCCATTCTTTTTGATACTTTCGATTGCGTTGATATCGGTTTAATATTTTTTTTCTTATAATCTGGATTTCAACGTTCGCATAGAAACTCGTAACCTTATCGTAATTTTCTAATGTATAGCTGACTAGACCATTTTTTTAGACACGATACAAATTTTATTGTATCATTACCGTCAGATCTTTAAAATGTGGAGATGAACTTTTTCTCATCAAATATCAAATTTATAGAAAATTCTTATTCAAAAGATTATGTTTATTATCAACATCTACAAGTATCCGACGGCTGATTTTCCTCCTAGATCGATATACCACTACGTTCTTGCTACAGGATATCCTATATAAGCGAATATACCTGGAATTTGTTTGTTTGCTTTCTCGTTTATCTGCGCTACATAAATAGAAAGATTTCACATTGAAGCTGCGAAGCTTCTCCAATAAAATCCAGCTGGCTTATCCGTCCTTATCGTTTCCTTTCCAGGTATGTGGTACGGTAGGTTCATATCGATACTATATACTGTACATATATGACTAACAAACAATGTCTGGAGTATGTTGTCTGCGTAAACAGTATCAGATACCATACGGTGAGTCAAAAACGTTTCTAGATATGGGTATAGGTTATGGTATAGTATACAATTTTAAGGTATTCCGTGATACCTTATATATTATATAGTATGTATAGCAATCTAATACTATAGGCGTACACTCGCCTTTTCAGAATAAAAAGAAACCCTATGAATCTTATAGGAAGGAAATCTGCCGTTTTACTCATATTTTTCATTCGATATTTCTTATGAAACGTTTCCTGGGTAAATATTGTAGGTACTGGACGGATCACTGATCGATCATTTTACATGACCCATCTAAGATTCATAATAGAGATTCGTACTTCATTTTTAATACGTAGTTTTAGTTTATTTCTTTTTTAGTTTTTTTAATTCGGAGGATAACTTCATACTGCGGAATGGATCCAAGAGAGAACTAAGTGTGATCTGCTATGTAACATAAATAAACTGATGTACGGTTCAATCTTACTAGACACACCTATGCGGGATCTTATACGGCCGATGTAAAATGATCGATCAGTGACCCATCCCCTATCTAAAGTTTTTACCCGGGCTATAAGTTTGCCTTCTTCATAGTTTTGCGCTAGAATAGAATCTAGTTTGTAGCAGGTTCCGCGAGTTCTCAAAGGCATTAGTTTCCGTATCACCATTGAGCTTTGTTTATTCGAAATAGCAGTACTCTAAGAATGGGTCAACCACTGCTAAGGTCATTCCAGACTGCTGGACTTTCTCAGTAGCGTTCCTTCCAGTGTCCTTTAACGATATCCCATACTCGAGTATTTGCTACACAAGTTCCGTAGGACTTGAACGAGCAATTTATTGGAAAATACGAGACATCCGGGTGGCATAATACTAAGCGGCGTGGTTTTTGCGCAACTGCTGAACAGCGACAGTACATTTTATAACTAGATAATGTCGACCTCGCTGTCTTATGTTTATCAGGACTGTTCACCTCAATCTTGATAAGCGCTGGAGAAGCAGACATAATGGGGAAATGAGGAAGGGGCGAAATGTGCTTTTATATGGCTCGGGTAATTCAGGTGCAACTATACCGTGACGTTTATTGTTTTTCCTTTCTTTTATTCTTTTTTTGCATGTCTTTCTTTCCCTTTCTTTATCTTTCCCTGTACTTACTTTCCTTTTTTTTTTTTTCTTTATTACGGTTCCCACCTGCTATCGACCGCACGGCACATTGACGCTTCGTCCACTTACACATACCGGGTGCTCTGAACGATTCCGATGGGATTGGGACTAGGGGTGTTGCCGGTAACGATCGTGGTGAATCGTTTCTATTTTCATTTCCATTACACGCGCTCAATCTCCTCTATACTCTGGATGATTCGTGGTTACACGCTTCTAATATAATAGTCGATTATTCGAAGGTACATTGGATCCTGTAAAAAGGAACTGCGGGTGCCCAGGTGTATCGTCCGTCGATGTCAAATAATTGAACAATTTTTGTAGTTTTACAGTTGGCAAATCAAATTTAGGATGAAATACGTTCATTACGAAATACCCTTTTATGGACATGTGAAAAACGAGGAGTCATGGGAATTGGAAGAAATTATGTCTAAGGGAAAAACAATTTCTTGTGCTTAAGTTAATTTTTTTTACACCTGAATGTTTTCTTTCTCTGCGCATAATGCCAAATAGGATGCGAGGCGCTCGTGTCGGTTTTATGAATTCTTTACGGAACTCGAATGATTTGATTTGCGGTTTTGTCGCTTTGAATATTCTGGCAAATGGAAAGGGAGTCGAGAACTCGAGATGGAAAAATCGAGGGAACATGGTATAGTCGAAGTTCTTTGTTCGCGACCATGCATTGTCGACTGATCTTGATATTTTTCAAATCTTCAATTTTTTTAAATCTTGTATTTTCTTCTCTTGTTTTTTCTTCCCTACTTTTCTTTATCGTACGACATAATAAGGGTGTTCGTCATGTAGTGTAACTCTATCACCTTCCAGAGGCCCCTTGGCAGATTGTTATAGCATATTTCAGGACCGATCGATGATTCATGATCAAGCATTTCGCAATTGAACGAGCAAAAATACAAGATAAACTAGAAATATAACTATTATAGAATCGACATTACGCATTATGTAAAGTATTGTATGTTGCACAACCAGATGACTGTTGTATCGAATGCACGTAAACTTATCGTTTTTTATCAAATTTATTATATATATTGCTTATATATCCCAATCCTTGTTATCGTAACATTCGTAAATAAGAGTTTCATAGTATAGGTTTTTTTTCTATTTATGTTTACGGCTTAAAGGTACAATATGTTATGGCATATGCCATATTGTGAAACACGTCTCCCTGACTCATTCAGCAAGTAGTGCGCAACAGTACCCAGG
>JASANN010000348.1:153056-270148 GCA_031762395.1 Calameuta pygmaea | reverse complement strand
TGCGATATATTCTCGTTCATACTTCACAGTCGAAAGGGACCGTTCTTACTAGGGTAATGAAATATATGGAGTATTGCAAGGTGAGAGGGGGGGGCGATTACAGCGATACCTGTTAAGAATTTGTTAAGCTAATGGGATATCGATGGTCGGTATTTTGAGTGATTATTACAATTTTTTCCTTACTTCATCTGTTAAAGTTTTCTCCTTACTTCAACTGTTACAATCTTGACAGAAATCCTCTTTGGATTGTTCCGGTTGGCGTGAGCCTCGCGCGAGATACCATTTCGTGACTCTGCCAGTGGGAGAAGCACTTTATCTCGAAAATACTTCCTGAGAATTTCAAATCCGTTTTGATCTTAGCAGAATCCACGTGAGTATTACATAAGGGTAAATGTTAATTACCGCGCAAACTGCGAAAAATCAGTGCTTTGTTAACGTCTAGGTAAGGTTACGTCGTAGACGGGAATTATTGTGATGCCTGAAGTTTATAGTCTGATTTCTTTCTCCAGCCTAAACTAGCTTGACTCAACCCACCTTAATAAACGTGAATTGTTCAACGGGCAGTCCTTATTTTTATACGCTAGCGGGAAAATACGCTCGCGGAATCAACGGACTGCGCAGACAAATTGGATTCCCACGTTCATTAATCCGAAGGGATCCAGTCGAGATTTGTTTTGCTACACGCGGGAGCAGTTTTAAAAGGATTTTTCTGTACGTGTGATAAATTATTTTCTTTTTACAGTCGATTTCTGCATGAAGGAGAACAAAATCTTCTCGATGCTTTTTGCAAGTCGAAAATCATTGTTAGACACTCTATATTAATTATATGTATTTGCTAGTCACACTCGATAAAATTACTCTCTTACTTCCGCTTTAAATCGTATACATATAATTCGAGAATATAATGTAGATTTATTTCAAAATTATTATCATAATTTTTTGTTGTTGTAAATTTGATGAATTTGCAGCTTAGCGCGGAAGCAAATATATTTGGTCGATGCGTTCAATTTAGAACGATGTCTTAGTCAGAATAGCCAGGGACGTGGCCTTGAAATTCTTGAAGTCATGATTCATGCAAAGAACTTATTAAACTAACTTTAAAGGCAAATAACTTAGTTTGCCAGCATGCTTATGGGATCAATTTCGATAACTGATGGCTCTAAAATTAAACAGGTAGACGTATGTAGGTGCTAATTTCCAAACGGGTTAAGACGCTTATCAATTCTCATACTTTATCTGATAAAAATTTTCGTATTCTAAGTGAAAGCAAAATTTTTCACTATGTATGTACGTCCGTTGTCAGTATTGGGTCTTTTTGTTATTATACATAATCTGCGGTCTCTGGCTTAAATTTCATAAAAACCATCATCAAGGGTTTTTATGAATTGCAAATGCGCAAGACTGAAATACGTTTCTTTTCGCAGCAGCTGCGTTCCTGGCTGTTCGCGAAATGCTTTCACGCGAACGAAGAAAAAAGTTTGGAAACTTTTTGCGGTCTGTCATTGCGAAATAATGGTCGTTTCATTTGGTCGTATTGTCTTTATTACAAAAAAAATTTCGATCTTTGTAATTATTGTATGCTGCTTTAAAATGACTCAGCCATATATATACAACTCTTGTATACACATATATACACAAACACGAGCGCGCACACACAGATGCTATCAACAAATTTGAATCCGAGATCGAATGACATACATACATGTAAAGCAAATTAAAGTTGTTCGATAAGATACGGGACTAAAAGATGTTAGTTTTGCATCTGGGGCAGTTGTCAATTTGACAGCAATATAGCAGCTCCCATAACCGATTTACAACGTAATCTAATTGCAAGCCAGGAAGCAGCCCTCGTGCTGTCGTGATTTAATAGAAATTTGATATCCGCCGGACATCTTGCGGTGTTTCGTATACGAAGATTGTTTCAATACGTTATCGTATACAGCCAAGCAATTATTAATCATTGCAATAAATTGTTGAAAAAGGAAAAAAAATGTTTGCCCAAGACCTTATAAATAAAAATTTAATAATGTATCATCATTTACTTCCATTACAAATAACTAGATGATTAGCGATCTTTTAGTTACTCGAAAGGATAAGAATTCTTATATTCTTCAGATATCTTCAAGATTAATGAAAGTATTGCAAAGAAGCCGCAACTGTTCTGGACACGAGAAAACATCATCTCTACACTGTTTCTTAACTTTTCTCTCGATTCCTTTCATTTTATAATCTATGAGAGATATCGACGTCATTGTTATCATGACGATTTCATGAACGATGCAAACGGCGGTTATCTTGCACGTACAAAGAAGACAACCGGTATATTGGAAATATTTATCCTTTGTGCACTACCGGTTTTACTTTATTTTTATTCTCGTCATATCTTTTAGCGTCGACTCAAGATGTTAACTATCGCGATTACAGCAGGGTGCTGCAAGACTTCGATATTATTCGATATACGAGGTAACCAACTTTTACAGCTTGATATTTTGTTATCAAAGTTCTATAAGGTTCAACTTGGACGAACCACACTCTTAGCCAAGGAACTTTCATTTCATGTATAACGATACGTATCTTTGAACGTCAATATGAGTGAAAAATGTCTCCAACTTTCTTTTTTCTTGATCTTTCAAATAACACAACGTTCATTCAAAGTGGTTTAGACAGTTTTCTCCGAGAGACACGAGGCGGTTTTCTTTCATCTGTGCTGAGGTAGAAAGATTTAAATCATAAATGAAGAACACGTGCCATTTATTTCCTCGTGAGATACATTTTTTCTTCCTCTCTGCAAAGGGATACGTCTTGATGGAAATATTTTTTTTTTTACGATCAACACTGACGGCATAAATCGTTTTAAGTTCCATGATAATTTATTAACAGTTTCTTATAATACATAAACTAGTTTATACGGCTAAAAGCTAATATATTTAATTATATTTATAACACGGTTCTGATTCTCAAAGCATCGTATACCACTGTCCTTACAATTTACGTATATGTATACCCGTATGAATTGGAGCATTAGCAATCCTGACACGGTCATTGAGTAAGCTTCGAGGAAATACTTGTTGGCATCGAAAATGTTTATAGTCCTTTTTTCTCGTCCTTCCTTCTTATTACTTTCAACAGAATAGTACCGTATCTCGCGTGTAATAACGTAGCCTGGTGGGAAACGCGACAATTACCTGCTATAAATTTGCCCGGAATCACGTTGTCTCCCTCCTTGCTTCAAATATGCACTGTACTACCCACTGGCAAATTGAGAGATAAGGCGGAGGGGAAACAACAGCAGTGCGATGTGGGTAATCTCCATTTCGATCTCGTTGCAATTTCTCCAACATAGCTCCTACTGGTACGTACTATAGTTTTCTTATGCTCGCATATCGGATTCACGTATGTAACAGATATGTCACGGTATGTTTCACTGGTTAGGGGTTGGGAGTGGGGAGAATCAATAAGACTGCAAAGAATGTTCATATAAGAACATATCGGCGGAAACGACGATTTATGTACCAATCAGGATTGCCCTTTTCAGATGCATCGTAAATGCAACTGCTCTGGGTGCATTGAGGAAAATTGAGTTGTCGCGCCTCTATAAGAAATAAATAGAATTTCGGGTGAGCGTTATGTAAATAGAATTCGATTCGAATAGACTAATGGTATTCCATCTGGCATCCTTTCTCAGGTGAAAATAACATTGCACCGAGATTTCTTGAAAATCACTTGGATTCTTTTTGTTTTGATATTCGGGAAGGCTGCAGTCTGGGTATGAATTTATAGGCGTAATGGAAATTTATATGACAGGGTGAGTTTATTTATTTGCCAATAGGAATTATTTTATATGTGTGTGTATATACATATATATGCTTCGGTTGATCGAAAGATTCGAATGAATATTTATTTTCGATATAAAGCTGATCCGAATTTTTATAAAAAAAATATTTATATAGAGATTGTTACCAAGGTATTCTCTTTTATAAAATGTGAATTTCGGGAAATATCACTCTTTTGGAGTTTTATTAATTTCGTGGGTCGTCTTATGGATTCATTTGCTTTGTATTAGTCAATTGATGGGACTCACGCGACAACTAAGTTATTGACAAAAGGTTTCGGGACTTGTAGAGAAAATTTGTCCGAGACGGCATATATTTTCCCGTGTTATTTCTAATGCCATCTCAAAGACTTTTCTTTTACCCATGAAGGATTTAAGCAAATTAACTTATCTCTGTTTATTGTCAACGTTAACAATGAAGAATCCCTTTGCCATATCCATTCAACGTGTTATGGATATCGTGGTAATTAGCTATTCATTACTGCCGTATCTTATTGAGTAATAGTATAATTATCTTAAAATCATTAAACGCGGATTTTAATTTTAATTAAACACACAGTAGATACGGTGGGAGTAAGACAGTTTTTCTGAATAAATATATCTATTTTGCCTATATGCTTTTCCTGTTTATTTGCTTAGGCGAATTTGTGAAAATTTGTAGATTTTTTAATTATTTCTTATATAAAAATCTAATATGTACTTACCTCTGATATTCACATACATGAAATGAGTGATTTAAAGTATAGGTCAGTTTGGTAAATTCGTAAATGCCTTCGATGTGTCTATAGAGTAATGTTATTCCTGCCGTGTGACGCTTTTGCACTTTCAATAAAGTGAGGAATATTTGTCGAAGGAATAAGGTCTGATGAGTAAAAGGGATACTGTACAGCCAGTAAACTTTAAAGAGCTTATTTAGAATCGTTCATACCCGTTTGTACCACTTTTCATTTCGTTTGTATCCCAACACATAGGGAAATATAGAGGAAATTCAAAATTCGCCAAGAGGGTAACTCCGTCATTTTTTGAGCTAGCCCAAATCTGCAAACGGGAGCTTATTCAGAATCGTTTACGGTTCTAAATAAATCCCTGCAAACAGAATTTAATTTACTCAAAGTCAGATGCCAGCGGTTTTTTGAACCCCCCGTTATTCCGAACTGTTTGAGGTACAAACGAAAATCAAAGTGGTACAAACGGGGAGCAATGGAGTCGCGTTTTGAAAATCAAAATATTTCAAAATAAGTCAGCTGCCAGCTTCACATAGGTGAATCTGTATCATGGATACAATTTCTGTACATTCGAAAATATTTTGACTACGCCTGTAGAGCACGAGGGAAGATTATATATTTTTGATCGATATTTTCTGATGGCCGTATTTCCGCGAGGATTAAAAACAGACTATTAATGAAAGCGACTATTGAAAATTGTGAAAATACAAGGAAAAACGTGTATCCTATTTTCTCTGTATCCGGTACGCGGTATCACTGTTTCTGTAGGTAGATTAACTTCAGCGATATATAAGTCAGCTATTAATCAGGAAAGTAAATTGTTTCGAAAATATCGGTGAGCTATGGATTTTCCGGTCACATATCAACGATATCAATTGTTTAGCGTTTGAAACGTTGAACGGGGCTATTGACTTTATTGAGTTTCAATTTATCGGTATATGCCTATATGCAGGTGTGGACTCAAATGGAGATAATACATATTATCCATAAAAAAATATAATTTATAGATATTTTACGTAAACATAAAAAATTCTCATTCCATTCTAATCTGTCACAGCGATTAGGATTATTTGCAGTAGGTACGGCGACAATTTTAACGTGAATGTAAAATTGTCATTTTCTTTATAATTATTGGGGAGAAAATTATTTTCAAATGAAAACGAATGGATATTATCTTAAGGTCTTAAAATTAGGGCTTCGGACGGACGGCGAATGGGTGTCAGAATTAGGTAACGTAATAGTATCGCGTTAGCCGAACATTCTGATACTCCACGGTAAATACAGTAATACATATATAGCATCTAACTGTACCTGCAAATAAATGAACAGTCTATCACAATTAACTGAGGTCAAAGCTTCTCAAAATCAACCTAATTTCCTACACAGCCGCATCGTTGAGTTTCGTTAAATTATGCAACGTAGCCGGATCGTCCCCCAGGAATATCGTTAATGCCCTGACACTTGAAAGGATGGAACATCTCTGGTGAAATTAGGTCAATTATCGTAGCCTCGACTTTTACTGATTGTGAGTGTCTTTAATATATTTATATATGCCGATGCAGATAAAAATTTTACGTCCCTACGGGTTTATCAATAATCACGAGGCATCTCGCGCTCTGTTGCATTGATTACAAATCGTTTAGATTTATTCAGCGCCACAGATAAAAGCTCTATTAGAATTTTTTAATTTTAATATAATACCTATTGTGCTATATCTTGCACAGAATTTAATAATCAGAAAATTCTCTATGAATTTCTCTCACGTTTTCGTCGATATGTTTCTTTTTTTTTTTAAAGCTTTTATTCGAATAATTATACATCCGAACTGTTTCCATATGACGGGACACGATACGTAATATATTACGAAATATAGTATTGTATTACTAGACGACTATATACATGTATATATGTAATCACAAAAGGTCAAGTAGACTGTAAATAACAATTTTGTGAAACTACATGTAGCTCAACAGTTTTTTGAAAACATAAATATTTTGTCATTTCATTATTGGCAATCTGCAGCTATGGAATGAATGCGATAAAATCATCGCCATGCTATCGAGAACCGGTTAAAAATGTAAAATTCGAAAGTTTCACCAAAATTCGTATAAAATGGAATTTATAGGACATCAGTCTGCCAGTGTAGTAAAGTAATTTTGCATTATCACATCGCCTCTATAAATATAGCATAAGAGTATTTTATATATCTAGTACGAATGAGTATAATACACGAGTGCGAAGTTCCGTAAACGAGCCGTTAGACGAGTGCACCAATCACAAGAGTCTTATACTCATTCGTTAATAGCTATAATAAATACAACAGTTTTTGTATGACATGCTCAAAGAAAACGCCATCTGCCCTTTTTTCCCGAGAGATGGCACTGTTAACCTGCTTAAAAAATATTTTTAATAGGTTTCCCCTTCCTTGAAAATATTGTAGATGCCTATGACGTGACTATCATAAATTTGTAGGAAACTTTATTTGTACTAAAAAATATTTCAGGGTGCCCTTCGGCAACGCATTAACGGGGTATTCTTTGAGCATTTGTTACAAAAAGATTATTTTTGAACTAACTGCAATCATTTTCCCATAACGTTCATAGAATCTCTGGAAGCCTTCGATTTTTGTGAAAATTTCCGAAAAGTCAAAACTGGATTTATGCACGTCTGCTAGTTTCTCCGTTTAGATTAATGCGCTTTGCGAGGATTCATGGCTATATATATGTATATATAGGTATACAGGTTTACGAAGCAACCAGATGTTAAAACTGTGGTAATTCCGATACGACCACGTAACGTCATGCGTGACATAACCGCAAAGAGGATTCAGAGCTTTCACGTTGAATTTGTACAGTGAGTGTCGGCGCCACCCTGGAAATGGGGGTTTCAAGTCGATCGGCACTTTGGCAATGGGGCCACCACTCTAGATCTCTAGAACATCGTTGACGCTCACTGCGCATTTAATGCACCGTATCGTAGTCGTAGTCGACGTCGACGTAGTCGACCAACTCCGTCCTAGTTTACGGTGTTCACCTTTCAGGAGAGGAAGACCGTGTTTTGCGATTTTAACGTCCATAAACAGTCATTGGCGATGCGTGTATGGAATATGAATTAATGTTTTATTATAATATATATTTCCCAAGGCGCCTATAAAAATTTTATGAGAAACGTTAGTCTCCACGGACACGACATATATGTCTTTAAAATTTAAGAGTAGCACGCCTTTTGAATTACACGCAGTTACCGATCGGCTTGAATAATTTTTCAATGAATTAAGATGTTGCCTTTGCAACAAATTACGGAATACAATTTTATACATATTTTTCGTCTTATCCTTAACTCGGTGTCTGTCGTTCTTGAATTTCGAAAAATCCACTATAAAAATATATATCGATGAAGTTCTTAACATTTCTGAATTTATTGAATTTAATTTTACCCGTTGCTGGAGTCAGCGGATTTTTTTTATTTATAAAGTCAAACAATTGTAGACACCCTCTATAACGAAAAACTACTCTTGGCAGTATATTTTTCATTTTGCTAAAACTTTTCCAGACGGCAGAGCGTTTTATGATTTTTTTGTCCTCATTTCGTTGCGATAACATCGCCTTCGAGGAGTGATAATTTTCATAAGTCAAGTAGTACTCTTGTTATATTAACTTTCCCCAAATATGATACCCTTGAAAACGGAAACGTAAAGTGCGCTTGGCGCTTGGACGGTGAAACAGTTGACATTTGCGTAATCTGTCCATAGGATATTCAGCATCGTCGAAGAAAGACAAAGAAAGAAACCCCAAAGTTTGTAGCTGCGTATAATTTATCTTGATGTCTTCTTTTGATTGTTCAACTTTGATCTGCCCCCATTTAAAAACTAAGAACTTCCAGACAAAGACAAGGTCATTTTCGTGATCTTCGATGCCTTCCGAAAACATTCATAGCCTGGAAGTGCATGAAATTTGGCACACCCTGTATACACAATATTCTCCTAGTTACATCTACCCTTGGGACACATTCATTGTCTTTCCGTCAAAATTTACATTGTGCACGTTGCTGTATCTTTCTTCGTTAGTGCTTTTGACGAATGACATGACAGTCTGGGCATCACAGTAGGTATAGTGAATTACCAAATAAATGTATTAATTAAGTCTTGTGTAGGCAGCGTTCGGATCTTCCACCCACGAAAAATTTTTCTTATTTGATACGCAGCCCAGAACTGCTCTTAAGAGCCTTGCACACCAAAGGCAGCACGCAGCAAGTAGCAAACCGGCGACGAACGTGGGCCAAGAGCATCGAACTGTTGACGTCATGACTTGTCAAATCCAAAGCATCTTGCCCATTGGTCGCTGCCTGCTACTCGCTGCTTGCTGACTTTAGTGTACAAGGCCCATTACTCATCAAGATGGGCCTTACTTATCTTTAAACTCTAAACAAGTCATATTCACCGTATGGACGTTAATGACAGATGCAAGTTTTTGCATCTGAAAGAATTTCTCATTGTATTTCCAATGAAGAAATTCCTGCCTCTCGCATTCTTAGAGAAAGAAGGAGCAGCGTATCTACTGAATTCTCTTATTTCTGCTTTTCTCTCTCCCATTTGAATATTAACTAGTTGAATGGTAAGCACGGCACTTTAGGCAGTCTGAATTAATCTACCCTGCTCTGTAAAGATACTACGAGATATCAGCCTCGGATACAACACTAAAGTTTTTGGCAATGGAAGATACCTATAGTTTAGGTTTTTAAGGTTACATAACTAAGAAGTTGCTTCTGTCGTGGCTTCGTTATATGACAGTTACAAGAAGTTTTCTCCAAAGTTTCATATTACATATAGGCAATTCACGTGTTAAATGTAGTTTATTCTTTTGAAAGTTGGCAAACAGTGCAATCATTAGTATCCTTATTCGTATTACACATAGAGCCACGTATAGAGACTTAATTGTTTTCGATTTGTCGACAAAAAAACTCGTGGACCGATTACATATTGTAATAGAGATTCATAGTTAGCAACTTGGACATTGAGTGCATTACGTTGAATCCAGAATATTCGTTGCACTTGCATTGACTGACATAGAATACTTTTATTTAATAAATCTTTATATGTTCCTGATACACCCTCGAGATTTTCCTCATCTCTATGTAATTAAACGAGCAATCTCAAAACTGGAAGCGATCATAAGTTCGTGTTCTATTTGGAGATTTCCTATATAAATATAGAGCACGTTTATGCTACATTTATATATTTTTATAACTCCTACAGTTTTTAGGTATACGGAATTTATATGCAGGATTCGATAACAAAGGATCAATATTTCGATACTTCCGTGTGCTGTGGGAAACATCGAAAGTAACAATAAGGTTAAAAAAAATGGTTTATGATTTTCTTTGTTTTTTTTTTTCAAAATATCTGGTATTTCTTTGACTCGCTAACACAGCGACTTGTATATCCATGTTATGGCGGCTTTTAAAAAAAAATCGTAAAGGTATATTTCTTCTTAGGCTTTGGTCTTCTTTATATGACGAGGGACAGTTACTCGTTCTTTCCTGTGCTGGAGTACATCCATACGTGTATAAAACACGTATTCTCTACTGTGCATGTACACAGGTATAGTGCAGCATACCTACCGGTGGGAACAGCTCATATTGGCCGTAAAACTCGCACTGGCATTTCTAGCTATGAGGCGTCATGAAACTTGTATTAAATGTCGTCGTTACATTTTGCGACTAAAGGATAAAGGAATTGCCGTTATGTTAGTGTGACTTATATTAGAGATATATATCTATATGCGTATCCAGTAATCAAAATTGTTTAGGACTAACCAAAACGTCTATAAGAATCAAATGGACGCACTAACGCGTATAGGGGTTTTAAACGTTAATGCATTTATAACGCTATCGTACGTAATATCTTTTGGTTACGATGGCGGAATGTATATGTATATATATTATTTGAGAAAGGTAGATCTCAGGACTTTTTGTCTTGAGCATTGGCAGTTATGAACATACTCGGTGTTTCTCAGAACGGTCGTGATAGCATCTTGATACGTAAGGTATACAGCCAGGAACATAAAATGGCACTGACACCGAATTTTACCCGAGACATTCGGAGTTGCGATGGGCTAAGAAATGGTTTCGTTAGGTCAGAAATGGTGTTTAGCATGAACATTTTTTTGGATTTTAGATGTAGACCGTAAAAGAATTCTTAAACGCGCGATCCGTCTGAAGCAGCTAACTTTTGCCTTACACGACTGTGTGTCAAACTATGCAAATATGACCCGCGGAAATCCTTCGTTCTGATTGGTGCATCTTAAATTCTTCCAATTTTAAAACTACTGCGAATTTTGACAAACGGTTCGCGGGAGGGTACTCGGGGGACCTCCAGCCATCACCGAATTTCCGTTGTAAAGATATTTCTGGGACACCCTGTATATCCATCCATCCTTTCAGTGTAATTTGTGGCAGCAACCCATTGGAACTGTGCGAAATATATTTTTTTTCGATATTGTCCATCTCCATGGGGTGTGATCCAGTACGCGAATCGATTGGGGATGATTCTGAGGGGATACATGGATAGTGCTTTCTTTGTATGGTTATATATACAATATAAATATATGGATAGGTTATTACGGAGTCCGTCTATACTATACAATATATATATTATAGAGGTATCGCTTCAGAAATTGGGTCAAAATGTTTTCACAATCTCACGCTGGTTAATAAGCTGTCGGAGGATTTTCGTTCTTTTTTAAAACCATATATACAGATACATAATTCTTCATTTTCGTGGGGTAACTCGATTCTTATCTTTTTGTTGGATAGCAGATCAAATTGAAATGCTATTTTTCAAATGATCAATTGATTATACGGCTATCTCATGGCCGAGTGTCAACATTTTTTTTTCCAGCCGCCCCTTTTTTCCTTCGTCGAAGGGCGTGTATTCTGGGATTGAAAATATCCTCGGGGAACAATGTCATTCTGGGTAATTATTAATTCGTTTTTCCCTTCCTGTGATCCCGACGCCAAATAATCGAAAAATAGTTTTCACGTTCGCCACCCTTTATTTTTCCCCCCTAAATTCATTTTTTCCCCTTCCCGCACTGTAGGACTTGTCTTATCAGTTTCGTTACAGTTTAGAATTTTTTTCGCTTTTTTGGGGTAACCGTGCTTTTATCCTATCTATTAACAAGATTTCACTCATTTCCATCGAGGCCAGCTTTCGTAAAATCAATATATACATTTGACACGCACCGCTTTGTCAGTCTTGTGATCGACAATTCATATAACAATTTTCGTTGTCACCATCGAATAATAATCCATACTCACCTTTTAATTAAAGTTAGTTTTTTTACCTCATAGTGTCCCACGCTCTCCCGAAAACGTGACGTTCTTTCATTTTTTTTATTTTTTTTTTTTCACAATTAGTGATCATCGACAAAAGGAAATACGATAAATTGCCATGAGCCCTGGTGCTTTGTCGCTCCAATCCGAGAACGGTTTACGTTTAAGCGAGATTAAGAGAAGTTTGGCTGGATGTATTCTATCAGCTGTGACACGCACGATCCGTGCGCTTAACGTAAAAGCCATATATATGTACATTAACGAAATATCAGAGCGCAACGAATCTTTACGAAAATTGTCGATCGTTCGCGATTTCTCTTCTTTCTTTTCTATTTCATCTCAACTCTCGTTGTCACCGATGATTTTATTCTCCTTGGCGTCCTGAAACTTTTCTCGGAGAAATCAGTTCCAAGCACTTTATCCTCAACTAGTCGCGCACGGAGTAAAGCACAAAAACATTAAAGACTCCGAGATCCTGAAAAGAAAACTATGGAAGACAAAAAACTGTGCAAGGATGAATCGTGCTTCTAGCTATCAGCAGTGCTTCTCGACTCCAGCGTTAGTTTTCCTAGCATCCGTTATTGTTCCTTCCGGTATTGAACGAGCTAGCCTCTCATCTTTCAATGAAACATCTCAACTATCGCGAAGACCCATATATCACAGTCCTATCTATTTATAGCTTTGCAATTCAGTGATTTGTAAACCGGAAATTGTTAGACTCAAATGCAGTCTTGAAAACTTTAACAGATAATTAGCTCATCCATTGACAGACAATTCCTTGCTACCGAAAGCTCTGTGATGATTATCAATGTACCTTTGATATGTGATCGTTCACCTGTTCCACCTGTGACTGTTTCATTAATACTCTTTGTTTGGTGTCGTTGATCAGCTCGTGTTTGTTGCGAGATAAATAATACACTGATCAGTTCACAGGAGTAGCTATACTTGTTGATCCAGAGCGACTGACAACTTGATTTTCCACCATTCTACACTGATTTCGATATCGCACCAGCGAGCTACGTTTGATATCCTATGTGTATTTCATGGCTGAATTGATTTTCGAACCCCATTATACATAGAACATCCTTTATCGCTTATCGGTCAAATTTTATTCCCCTATGAGACTTTTTGATAAAAATATAAATGCCAAATCATATTCTGTATGCTTTACCGTGACGTCGGAAATGTAGATTACGGACTGTATTGATTTTATAATAGGCATTTATATTGATATAATAATCATAATGTATGTTTCAACGACTATATAAAAAGGATCTTTTTCCTCCTTTGTTTATCGTTTTACACACTGGCTCCTCGCCCTCTGACTCTCAATAGAACAACGTGGCCTATTGGCAAACAATGTCTCGTATATCCTAGTGGTAAATGACAGCGTTCATTTTTTATCCGTCAGCCGTAAAGTGAAAACGAGCAGCCGAAATCCGCGTTCAAAAGTAATTTAATCGCGGAGCTGTGATACGGACATTTTCGCATTGATTAAATCGAATAAAAACCTTTCGACCATGCGGGACCGCATCATTATTTCACAGAAGGCGTTATAAATTGCATATCGTCGATTAACGTTTTCAACGGGTTATCACCACCCCCTGCTATTGTCTCTTCGTACGAATTAAAATTGGGCCTGAATTTATTCCCATATCCAAAGACGTACAGGAGAGTGCATCAATCGGAGTATTTAATATCTCTATTATTATTGAGGAAGTATTAGAAAAAGTATTTCCCTTCTACCCTTAAAATCCGTGTCTGTAGAGATTTTTAAGGAAATTTTTATTTCGTCTAATTTTCATTCCTCCCGTATAGCTACAGAGAGGCGAAGGATTAAGACTGGTTTTCCTCATTCCCGAGCATGGGTACTCTAAGCGACAGATTACTTCAGCGTATATCCCTTAATTTTGTCCAGTTTCACGAATTCGAAATTTTGGACAGATGATAATCATATGTCGTGATTTTACAAGAGCGCTCGGGCTTTTCGCAGCGCTGCGAGCGTGTCGCCAGACACAACAGGATCCCAGTCAATGGCAATCGGGCGAAAGCGCACCCTTGTGAACAATAAGGAAGAAGAGGGCGGATTGACCACGTCCTTTCTGTTTTCCTAGGATCATAAGGCATGATTTCACTCGAGAACGAATTTTATTTTCTGAAATTGAAGTCTTTGTAATGCTTTGTCCCTTGCCTTGGATTTAGGCCCTTGCTGGAGAAGGATCAAGTGCTCTGAGCAAAATTTTTTTATTTTTTTACTCGTTAGAGTTAGAAATCTTTGGTCTTTTCAAAGCCATATATCGCTCATGTGTATTACATACGTCTGCGAAAGCTATTGTAATAAGCTACTAAGCCGAAGACCTAGGAAGACCTATAGGGGGCGAGCTTAGGCTTTCATCTTTGAATACAGCATAAAGCGTGTACATAGGGATATACCTTGTGCTTCTTTGACAGGTGGCTATACTGATAGTTTTAATATTGAAATTTTTATTCAATTTATTCGTCCTTTATGATTCATACATGGTATAATATTTTTATATTATATATCTATACACGTGTATCAGAGCAATCGGAAGGGTTGAATAAACTGATGGTTTTAAGCTGTATAAGGGATGCTGTCAGGGCGTGACAGCGCTAAGGGAAATTTAACGTTTGTCAATTAACATCCCTGTATGGATGATTATGTAAAACAGTTAAGGGATTTAAAATTGGACTTAATAATTTTCATGAAATAATTTCATCTGGATCAATTGCCGCGAAACTTCTAAATTATGATTTACTTTTACCCACTTTATGGAACCTTGATTCCGATTAGATAAGTAATCTCTTATAGCTGCAGTATCTTTTTAAAAGTATTCTGCCTTCGTTTGAATGAGAGGACGGCAGGGAGATTTTAATCTTCTCGTCCCTGCGGCACTCTTTGCTATTTTATGATACGTTGCGATGGTAATTAGCTTCGTTGAAGGGACAGTAAAACTGTTAGAAATCTTCTGCACCTTTCAGACTGCTACTTGTTATGCGTCTATACGCTATCAACGCAAATTTCTCTTTAAGTTAATTTAAAGTTTCCATAGTGTCTTGGGATAAAGTTTCGAACCTGTTTCATTTCTTTTTGCTCTACTTGCAATTAATTGCTCTGCCTTTCATGTTTGTTTGTCAAAGTTATTCGGTCATTAAGTTACGGGGCAAGGGAAAGGGGCACGCTGTGAATTTCTCGTCAATATGTTATTCAAGCTACGAATTTGAAAATAAAATACATAGAATAAAGGAGCCGACAAAATTGTCTCTTGAAAGGAACAATTTTTAGAATGAAATAATTTTTTTTTCTTTAACAAATTTTCTTCCATTTAGCCCCCTCTACCCGAATTCTTTTATCTTGCGACTATACACTTTAGTATTTCCGTGAATGTTTCTCATAATGCCATTCAAGACTTTTCCTTGTGTTTGTGAGTTCGAAAAATATGAAAAGTTTCTTTCATCGATTTCTAATAAGGAAAAAAAAAAATTGAAAACAAATTGAATTCGCTTAGCTTCAGCTTTCATATTTGTATATCTTGCGAGATGGGTTCTCTAGGGTCAAAGAGAATCGTAAAATGTTCCATTGAAAAAAGAGGGAGACATGAATGTGGGTTGTGCGTAAAGGTATGCGGAATTTTGATAAGCTAGAAATAATTTGTTTTCTTACTCCAAGATGTACGCGAGTCGTGTAAAAGCTCGTAATATCAAACGACCCGTCGAGATTCTGCCCCTTTAATCAACGCGAACAACGTTATAAATCTGTACGGTGAAGACAAACAAAAGTCGGTGAATGTTTTGCGGGCAAAAGGCAAATTATATTGGAATAAAGCATAAGGAGGTGGCAGGTGAGCTCCGTCCTTTACATTATTTATGAACTTAAAATTATTAAATTCTTGATTTTTCATGAAAGTCGGAGCAATCAAAGCGTACGGTTTAAATTCATTAGGAGAAAACTTTGCGGTTGGTAACCAGCTTAAAATCATTCTATTTCTCTCCTTTTTGCATTATACATATATGTATATTATAACAGCTTTTAATTTCATATTGCTTTTACGACTTTCTTCAATAAAATCAAATAAGTCAATGCAAGTAAACGAATGTATGACGGATTCAGTTAATCGGCGAAAAAAGATTGTAACTCAAAAATAGACAATTTTTAATTAATTTTTTTATCGACTCATGTATAAATATGAATCGCAAATACGAATCGGTCTATATAATACGTACACATGTATTTACAATATGACCCGATACTATTTACTCTAGGGTTTACAAAATAGCGAAATGACATGAAAACGATGTTATCGTTCTATCAAATTATCTACAGGAAATGAAAATCCGATTACCTCAAGGAAACGGTGTAAGCTCTACAATTAGTCCCATCATTTTTGCATATTACTGGAACACGATCAGACCACATACCTAATAATTGTACTGAGCACGTATTTTCACCACACAGTATCCCTTAAGTTATAGGCAATTTTTTAACTGTATTTCAGGTTTCCATACATATACACACAATGAAAGCATGCACACCGACCGGATAGAGGATGAAATACTGACAGTGAAATATGAAGATGGTCGCTGGTCCAAGCCCTACTATGACTGTGGGGGTGGAAATATTTGGATGCTGACTTATACAGTCCCATTCTTCGGATACGCCAACGACACGTACTTCTTCAAGTAAGTATTTTCATATTACTCATAATCTATTATACTGTATACGTGATACCTGAGATTGATTAAAAACTAAGCTAGATGCCGGTATCGACGTATTCGGGATGATAAGACGAAGCGAAAGTTTTGAGCTGTTTAGGTTCAAGCCGGACCAATGAGGTTAACAATCGATCAAATTTTTAGGAATTTTATTAATTTTTGTTATTTTTCTTTCTTATTTCTGAACTGTAACTTCTTTACCAAGGTAAGTATGTTGGATGAGCACGAAGGATCTTAGAGTGGATTAGTCTTATTGTTAGAGCAAGATCTTAGAGGTAGGCACACACATCTCTCCATAGCCAGAAAACAGGATCGCGAAATTGATGTTTGCCGATGTTCGAGGATTCGGTAAGTAAACGAGGATACATAATGGGGTTGCGAAACTGCGTGTAACACAGGATATAGCGGTAGCGGAGATAATTCCCGCTACCTGGAAAGTCATCACGTCCGGTTTTTATTGGTGACCCAGTAATCGTTTGTTGTTTGATCCTCGAGTTTCGGTAACCAATGATTAGACCGGATTATTGGGGCTATATTGGAACGGTTGGAATAGGTTTCGAGAAATTAACAGTTTCACGTGGAAACAGACGCAGGCTGTATACGACGAAATAATACTATTTACAATCTAACTATATCGGGAGAGTTCGAAAGCTTCAGGGAAGTGTACGTTTTCGCGAAATTATTGTCCAGTGTCCAGATTGACCTGGATCACGACTTGAAAAGTACACGTGGCGAAGGGCTACGAATCATTCAGATAATACTTATTTTTGTATAATTTCATTATTCCGAAAATGATCTTTCCGGTTCAGCGAATGCAAATCTAAAATTGAGCCGAGTATGATCTGCCCGGTGGAGTAGGAAAGTAGGGCATTCACAAATCATTCATGGATCATTCATAAGACATGGATCCAAAGTCGTATTCGCTGTATGGAGAAAGATTATGCTGAGATCAGTTTTGGATCCACCTCATAGACACGATTTATTCTCTAGGTTTGATTGTCACATACAATCTATAAATGAAAATGAATTACTCAAAGACCTTTTACACGTACCTTCGCGGAATCTCCTATGGACCATGCAAATCGATAACCTAATTTTGAGATTTATCGTATACCGAAACTATTGTATTTCAAAAATTCCGCAATTTAATAAAATAAAGTAGGATAGAATCACGAAGTCCCTGATGGTGTCCTTTGGCATCGGTTCTCTTTGCAGAAGTTGATGCTTCGACCAAAGTCAAGATCGAGCGAGCAGCAGGTACCTACCACTGCGTAAGATGCTTTGAAACTGCAATCAATGATGTTGAGAACTCTCTGGTCCATTGGTAGCTTTTAGCTATTTTCTTTCTGCTTCCATTGATCTGAAAAAAGTCCTTTAGGTCGAGAAAACAAAACGAAACTTGATGCAATAGAGAAAAACTGTGATTTTACAAGCTATGGAAGTCTACTAATAATTAATTAATCATTAGGCGGATCCCTTTGCTAGTCAGGTTAAAAATTTATTACATCTAATGAACATTCAGGATACAATCACCGAACTCCTAAGGTCTATGATGCTACCCTCAAAAACCAATAGCCATTTTCGTACGCGCATCCGAATTAAATTCACTACAGACATAAGCGGCAAAACAATGCAGCCTCTTAAAGAAAGCTATGATATTTTAATGTCTACAAACTTACCCCGTGAGATATTTCAATCTCTCAACGAGGTAACGTAACCCCAGCCTGTCAGCCCTTTTGACAAGATGGATCCTAGAATAGCTTGTTCAGCTATCTAGGTCCCTATTAGGATGACGATCCACACAAGGGTTTCCTATACTGAGCCCTTAACACTATGATTTTTTTCCGAAATCGGAGCCTTCAGGGTGTTCAAGATGACCCACCCATCTGCCGTAGACGATCTGGAAATTCGTGTCCTAAGGTGTTTTCACCTTATCCTTATTTTGGGCATGACTGACGGTCCTCTTGGAGTCCTTGAGGCGCTAATGATAAGAGGCATGATTGGTACCACGCCAATGTCCATTGATTTGGCAAGTTGGTACCTACGCTATTGTTCTCGATTGGGCAGGGAAAGTTATGCAGGCTGCTTTCGTTCTCATCGACTGTTCGAAACTTAAGGTACATACGTCGGGCGCTGGGTGGACATCTCAAGATTTCGATAGTGATAATACACGTTTGGTTAACGTCGCAGGTTGAAATCGAAAACGAGTAATAATAATCGCATCTGCCAAACGAATTATCATTCTGTATGGTAAGTAGTCTTAATTCGTTTTAGGTAGTGGCAACTTCAGGTGTCCTACTTCGGATGGGACATACTGTATATATAGTATATATATGTATATTGCGTATATGTTGGTAGTATATATAAATCCTCAACGATGGAACCTTAGAGATTTTCATTTTCGTTAATGTCTTTCAGCGTGATTTGACGTCTACTAAAACTGGGGCTATCTCGCCCTATGATTATACAAGCAATATAAAGAAGACTCTTCTCGATCTCGTCGAGATGAAATAAAGAGCACTTTATTGAGAATTTCGTTCGATATGTAGAAAGTTTGTATGAGCTTAAAGATTATTAATATGAAGTTGGAAAGAGTTATCGAGGAAGCTGTTTTTTTGGGGGGTGGGGTGTTGTACAGGTTTATTGACGTTTAATTAAAAAAAAAACAATTATAACGCATAGAAAAAATATTTAAAGCTAATCAGTAATTAGTATGTATAGGTTGCTGTTAAAATAATTGTCAAACAAGTACGCTATATTCGTAGATATATGTAGTTAGTACACAATGATTTGCTGCTATAAATTTGTATTTTAATCAGAGATTTGCTCCTTTGAATTTTTTTCAAACGATGAACCACTAACAGTCAATTTGGTAAAGCTTAGGCAAGAAGAGCTGATGGCCTATCACAAATGCTTTGAAATCCCACTGGGGTGTTAAATCCTCTCTTCAGGAAGTTTCATCTATACGGATCGATAATTTCAAATACGATCCTGTTACATATCAGGACTACCTAAATACGACACACAGAATAGAAATAAGTATTTTATGTTTCTTGAATGTCTTGGAAATTTTGTGTCTTGTTTCGAGAAAATTTATTTTTAATTTCGATTATAAAATCTGATCAACTTAAAATAGATGATTGTTATCTTTTCTTAATTAGACAAATTAATTTGCATTTTAGATTCTCTTTAATTTCCATTTGCTTGATTTAAGTCGCCACTACTATATGCTTCATTGTCGGCTGAAACTTGCCTTTAGTATGTACGGTCAATGACGTCGTAAGATGTAAATTTCCATTAATAATCGTATCTATTCTGATATACATATAGTCAGGCACAGATACTATTCACGTGACATTTTATTTTTCTATTTTCATTTGATTAAAAATTCTTCGAAATATTTTATTCGTCTTTCACGTAAAATTCAACGATATTAGACACGAAATTGGAGCTTTTTTTTTAGTTAAACCTATTCTTCAGACTTTGAGCGAATCGGTCGTTTAATTCTATTCGCGTCATATTAATCTTCATCAATAACGGTTTTTATCATCCGATCCATCAGAAAAGGCAATAACTTGGTATTGAATTCTCGAAAATTAAGCTAACCTATAGATATTCATGTATTTTTTACTTTCGGAATATTCATTAAAGGACTTAATTATAGATTACACTTCAGGTATTGCTGCAGGGTATAAGCTTTATTCATAAAAAAACTGATAAATTTTTATAATTTTCTAAAATATATTATCAAATACCGAGCATTGTTTGAAACGTTAGAGAATATCGCGGGGACTTTATCAGCGCTTTATTTTAACTCGTTTAAGCATTTAAACCTGAAAATAAAAGAAAATCCAGGTTTCGGGCTAGCTGGATTCTTCAACAGGTACATACATAGATATACAATATAGTATTTGTCTTTCTCTGTATGCTATAGTCGTATCTGCCTATACTCATTCCTAGTATTCAATGATAACAAAACTAATTGCTACGGAATGTACCTTTCAATGTAATCGAATTGATATTTGCTGCTCGGTTTCCGCTTTATTTAGAAAAACTACTCTTACCTTTTACACACACTGTTTAATAACGGATTTTAGGTACTAATAAATTAATTAAATCACGGTTAAATTTTTTATACGTATTTTGATTTTAATCAAATTTAAGTACAAAATCAGTGAAAGTACGTCGAGAGCGATAAACTTTGCGTTGACACGAGCGGTTGTCTAGATCCTGAAATTGTCCAGTGTTGCATAATTTTCTATTTCTACTTTTAAAACTGGAGCTTCGAAGCTTCTCAGAATTTTTTATTTATCTTTCGATAGGTCGCTCAAGATTTAATGAGCGTCGATAAGACACGAAAGTTAAAGAAAGACCGATTGTAGATTTTGAAGGGTCAGATAAAGTTGAGAGTTCGAAACGAAAGAAAGTACTATTTGCATATAGGATCTTTAATCCTAAGAGTCTGATCGGAGATGGGGATGAACCTTACGAGCTTAAAAAGTAAAGTCAGAGTTTCGACTCCGAAATATATATGTCCATCTAGGCTACCATTTATTTTTGAGTATTTTTGAATTTCTATTTAAAAAAAAAACCATAAAAATGTTTATTGCCTTTTTTTCCACTCACCGAACCAAGTATACGTTTGCAATATTTTCATGAGTGATGCAGTGGTTCGCATTAGTCATCCAACCTGTCTAATTCACGAAACAGCCGACAAATGAAAAATGGTTTACATTAGAGCATGTGTGATGGATTAGCCTAACTTCGTCTAACATGTTGCTCATATTTCTTAAAGCTGCTTTTCCCTATTGGCTTTGCCCTCCGTTTTAATTTCGATATAGAACATATTCAGCAATGCTCACAAATCAGGTAGCTGATATTCTAAACTGGTTTTCACGTGTGCATTCGAAATATAAATGAAACTTTATTAAAAGCACCGCGCTTGCGCCAGTTATCACAAAAGAGTAAGTGGATACCAATGTTACGTTTAACTGAATTTTTTGTTTCCTCTAATATGTTTTATTCACGTGCAGTCAAATTCGAAAATTCCATCGACTTTTATCTACAGAACCCTTACATTAAAATAGCTACGTTACTCGTAGACCGACAATAACACAGTGCAAAGCGTATACGTAATCCAAACGTTTAATTCTCATGCTTTTTGTAAAAATCGAAATTTATACGGCAAAATTGTATCCCTAATATTTTCCTTTGAGTCACGATCGTTCGGTTATAGCATCTCTATGTATACGGAAGTAAAGAATAAAGATCGCACGGATAACGTGTAAATAAAACTACAAGTATAAAAAGTAACGTTTCGCACTGGGTCGTATATTGTCATACAGCTATATTTTTTAAGAAGGGCAGTTTTCAGGACTTTTTGCCGGTTGTATTGTAAGATATTGGCAGTTTTGAGGACAGTTGGTCCTTAGCAGGACAGTCCTGATAAAATTTACATACTTAACGACAGACTTAATGACAGACGAAATTATGATGGGCTAAGAAATGGCCACGACAGGTTAGAGTAGGTTAGAACTAGAACGCCACATTGCCCAGGGTTTAGTTTTTTTTTTTAAAACACACTCGCTTGACATTGTGAACGCCGCACGTCCACCTAACTACTCTTTGACAAGTTTATATATATATATATGTATATACAGTAATATTGTATTGGCGGTTTCTGAGCCTATGTCAGAGATACAATTTATCCACGTAAGGGTGGCGATGATTAATTCTTCCAAGATTATATCTTCTTGACAATAGGCAAAGATTTTTATGTTACCGCAAAGTCAAATAAAAGAGAATTTTTTAAGAGCGGCAGGGTGAGTCCAACAACCTCGTCCATGGGATGCTGTTATGTTACAATGAATCATCCCGTTATAGATTTCAAACGTCACGCTCAACATTACTCAGTTTTGCCTTCGCGTACGGATTTAATAATTTACGAAACAGTGTGTAATAGACAATCTTTATTTTCTCTCGTACAATCGTCTCTCTGCTCTTGCTAGACTCATGTTATCTACATGATCTTATTGTGGTACTAAGAGGAATAACTTATTGCAATGGTACAAAGGGTTTTTTAATAAGGAAAAGAAGGACGTGATGGTCGATTGTTTAGAAGGATTAAAAATACTCAAATTTTGGACACAGAAGAGAAATGGAGTATTTTTAAGATAGGATGTAGTTTAGGAAATTTTCAAGGTTTGACGATAATGAGATATCGAAAGTTATATGGTGAGGAATACCAATTGGCCCAGTATCTTGGGGTATTTTCCTTCCCCCATGCCGAATGAATCCCGAGTGGCTTTCTCAAGTACGGACCTTTCTCCAGGGAGCACCATCTGGAAATGATGGCAACCTTGAGAGAGGTTGCATACCCCCCATCACATCGAGATTGAAATGTCATGGTGTGCAAGTGAAAATATCGTTCCAACTAAAGCGAAAGAGCAGTCGGAGAAACGAGGGATGGAAGAGGATAGCGGAAAAAGAAAGAAGAAATTTGAACCAGTAACGTAACGTTAGGGAATCACGCGAGGCAAAAGTGATATTTAATAAAAACCTGGGGATATTGAACTTTTAAGACGTAATTTTTATTATAAACGATCGTGAAAATGAATTTCCTTCAAAAGTATCCCGTCTTGGATTTAGCCCTCTGATTTTAGACGAGTGGATCTTCATTTTGTGAGCAACGATTTTTTATGGAAATTATGAATCTTCGTGATAAGTTGCCGTGGAGTGAAATGTGAATTGTTGGATAAGAGAAGCTTTAAAAGATAATTTGAAAATTTGTATTATCGGCACGTGAGCAAATTGTTATCAACTGTTAGAGAATAGAGTATTGTACATACATACTGTGACGTATGATGGTGACGATGGTGATAATATTATTTAATCGGGAATATCACGATAACGGATTTTCTCGGTAAATTGTTTGTCGGTTTATTGTATCCTACTATATTACGGATTCAACAGCTGATGTTACTAAACCAGTTGTACCTGGCTGACGATCATTTCGAGATAGATGAAATTACATACAGGACTTGCTTTGTGAAAGTACACGAGTATGTAGTCAGATCGACTCGTGGTAATTTGGTTGAAATTGGAACGACATTTTAATATATATTTTTTCATTTACTAGTATCGACCTCGAAATACCTGAGACATTTCATGAAATAGCACAGGCCTCGTTGACTTAAGTATTCAAGGAAAATATATTATCCTGTCTTAAAGTACACCCCTTGAGGGATCGAAGACGGGGAAGGGGGTGTTGCTTAATCGGACAGATCGATAATGCTTCTGCTATCTCACGATACCGTCCCGTGTCGAATTCCATTGTCACAGTTCCTCTAATTGTAAGTGAAAAACTAGGTTTCAGGAGTTGTTTTCGGCAAGGGAGGGGAGGGGGAAGATGCCTTATAGTTAATTACACGAGTAAAGAATTCTTTCGTATCATACAGCAGACTAAAGTATTTTTAAATTGATTTCTAAAAAAAAATTATTCGCAACAAACTCATTTGAACTATGATTGGCGCGAACAGCGACAACGAGTCAGCGAAAAATTTCAAGTACTTTAAACTGTAATTTTGTCAGATCAAACTGTACAGCTTATACCGACAAGTAGGCTGTTAAGATTTTCAGAGACGATAAAAGCTTAGGGGAAAAAAATGTAATATCAATTTATTGGAACCATCGACGCGTTAATAGAAAAATAAATTATAGTGATTTCTATGACTGCATGCATGAAGATTTTTCTTTTATTCGTTGAATGTCTAAAATTTTTTCGGCCATTTTCGTATCGCTGGAAATCGAGATGCCGAAAGGAAAGGGAATAGAGCACGGTATCGCGAACACGATAGAATTTCTATGTCGGCTGAGCAAAAGCGTCTCATAAGCTTGGAATTAGAGTGATCTCGTGCCAAGAAGCATTTCAACAGCCTTGAAGGCAGCTGCACGTTTTCTTATACTTTTATCTCGTGCAGCTGCACCATAACCTGTCTCCGGAAAGAACCAAAGATAGAAAAGCAGACAGAAGCGTGGCGGCACACGAGTCTTTGTCCAACTGATGCTTCTTTCAAGCTACCAATATGCCTGACAGCTTAGTTTAGAAATGTTGCATCCTTCTGACTTATGCTTCTAGATATGACGTGACCACTGCCTACATTGTGATGTAAGCTGACTATATTCTTGTGAGCCTTTGAGAATAGCGTTTGGCCAAGTTTCTCTCGTTCGATAAGATGCCAACATTCCACGGTTTATTCCTCGAGGTAGCTCGGATGCATCTGAGATTGCATTGTCGTCGGCAAAGTGCATTACGAAAAATGCCCAGTCGCCCAACGTATTTCATAATTTAAGTGACACTTTTCAGCAGGTCTTAAATGTTCTTCTCGAAAATGATCTTATTGCTTTTTTTAACGCCTTATATAACTTCAACGTGACTAATAAAGCTGCTCGCTTGACATTTTCCTACGGAGATTTCTAGATGGAATAGAGTTATACCGTTTGTTAATTAACCTGGCTCTTTTGCACTAGACATTAATTACCTTGAAAATTATGCTTATATCTAGTGGATGGTGTAGTTCAAACAGGCTGCCTAGGGAGGCAAAGAGTGCGGGAGGGACGGAGTGAGACATCTTTTAAAATACCATAGTTCATAGATATTACTCGGAAGAATATTGAAAATACCAGAATTAACGATATGATTAGATAAATTTGTTTAGTTATTAAAAGAAAATACATCCGGCGTGTTTGATAAAATGTTAAAACCCAATGAGGAAATTTATAAAATGTTTAAAAGATATACGGAGAACTCTTCTCAGCGTGTGTGGTTATTACTAATTGTAAGATAAAATGATCGAACTGAATTGGCATCCACTTAAAAGTACGTTAATTATGAAGAGCCCATTGATCACATTGATTTTTGAACATTTCTTTACCCAAATTTTCATTTTCCAACATTAAATATTCACGAGCACGATACGAAAGAGTCCCTTGCCGAGATTGGTCCCGTGACTCGTCAGATTCCATAGAAAATCACCGAGAGCCCACGGAATGCTGCAAAACAGCCAGAATTTTATCTGCTGTCTATCCAGAATATTTGTCACGTAACCGTGAAATGGTTGCGCGTCAGTTTTCGCCTGATGTGAACCCTTGACTGACATTGGGCTATATATTCACCCATCACGGGGTACATTTTTGGAGTGTCCAGCGACGCTGATGCGAAAGGGTGAACGCACACTGTTCATCCGAGGGGATGCGTCAGGAATGGGAAACAGCTGCTTCGACGTAACCCTCATGCTAGAATTCATTTTCATATCACAAGCCACAGTTTCCGGCTCGGCATAAGTGTTTCCAAAAATAAAGCTAAACTAGTCACATGCAGCTATTTGTCTGACCAGAAGCTTATCTATATCCATAACTTTCTTATATCTGTCCCTGATACATGACATATTATGATGCGGTCGACCACATCTCATGATAAATCATAACACTATCGGTTACGCCGATTAGATTTTCATTCGTTTAATTTAGTACGTCGACGCTTGCATAATCGAATTTCTCCAAGTTTTTACATTGCTTCTGCTCCATTAGGACCATCCGATGATGACAACTCGCCAGATGAGTTAACTCGCTTCATGATGAATTGAGAAAAGGAGGGTTGTCTCTTTTGGGTTAACTATAATAATAAGTATTCTATAGGCGTATGTATATAGGTCCGTTCGAGTAATCGATCAAGTTGAAATTTCCTACGTACAGCTTTACATCGTTTAATACGTGTCTTTCCAGATATACGTTTCCATATATTGGATATAGCCGTATAGGACTACACCGTGTATACATTAGTGGTCTACCCAACTCAAACGAACTTCACATGTTTCGTAACTGTCACGTGATCGGCATCGACAGTATTTATAATGAAAAGCGACGGAGATAAAATTTTTAATGAAATAGCACGTCGTTATGAATTTTTATTTGGTGAATGAATCGCGACCACATGAATGCAGAAGACAATCGATTTTGATGAAACAATGTTATTAATTCGGATTAAATAATATCGTATGACGAATTCTTTTAATAAGGACCCGAAACAAATTAGAGTCAATAATATTTTACAATGAAACATAAAAACATAAGTCCATAAATTAATAAGACTACCTAAATTGTAACTCTCGAATGAAGACCAAACGACAACGTTATTACATCTATACGACTTCACATTCATCACATTCATTCTTACATAATATTTTACATGTTTTACAAAGAAAAGAAAAATATGTCCCTATAATGTATATAATTTAAAAGCTTATCTTAGTTGATATCCTTCGTGTAGGAAATCCAACGTGGGGGTCGTCAATTGTGAATTAAAAATCAGGATTGGTCATGTAGCGTCGTCAATAATAATCGCATTCCTGGGCCCTGTTGCCTGGTGATTGAATATAACACGCGGATAAGATTAAATTTTATGATAACGAATATAATATTGGCGGGGATTGATAGATACCTGGCTCGTCGACTTGACACACGTGTCACCTTAGACGGTTGTTAGTCAAAAGGGACGAGCCAGGATATCTTCCACTGAATATGACTACGCAGCGCAAGGAGGGGGAAAACGATATTTGCGCGATCTATTGCCAAAATTCATTACGATGCAGCAATTAGGACCCATCGGTAATTCGTCACAATCGCTCGTATATGTCAAGTTTGGCTCGGTTACTTTAACTGGTCGTTTTTTCCACACACGCGAACGTGCTCAATTTACAATGAAGACAATGACTATATTTCAACGGTAGTCGAACGACGGTTTAAATACATTGAGTGTATGCCTGTAGGTTACCCATATATAGATATACAATGCACTGCGTATTTCATCTCTCAACTCGATCCCGGTACGAACAGTCAGTTTTGCACTTGCTCTTTGATTGCGGTAGTTTACGCACGATCGTAACTTCACGACTTATATAATATAATGTTATTCAGAGCTATCGTATCACCTGAAGATGGTTGTACCATAGGAATCGATAGATATCAAATGATACGAGCCAACTTAAGCTGATAACGACTTTCAGCGTTACTCTCGTTATATATTTTCTTTTATATCAATTATTTCAGGTAGGCGCGCGTACGCGTGGATTTGTGTGTGCATTTGCATGTATATATATTTATTCACACGTATCTCAACTACCTGAAAGTTGTTCTACCATAGAAGTCGAATAGATAGACTGACTTCAGTTGGCTGGAATAGGTCTGAATAGCTTCGTACGTTCTAAAAGCATAGATATTCCAGTAGAAATCTATCTTTACGAACCTAACCTAACCTAGCACAATAAGAGGTCGTCGTACCGACTTTCAATGACGCAACTACGGTAGGAAAAGTAGTCTGAAAAGTAAAATGGCAAGTAGGAGAAAAAAACGTAACCCAGTCGTTCTTCCTCCTCGCGATCAAGGATACTTCTTGCCAGGACTCATCCTAGTACCTACTTACTCGCGACGTCACCAATAATACTTCGTAATTTTTCGTTCCTCCTTCCTCGACTCTTTCACGTTTTATTTCACTCCCGTCGCATTCTCAGGGCTGCTTTTGCTTCCTGCCTCCGCCGCCTTCCTCTCCCTCGCTTCTCACTTTCTTACGGCGATTAATCGGCATTCAATATTTTTATTTCAACATCCGCAGAATCTTGCGACGCTTGGATCCTTATTCGTTGACTCATACTTCCTTTGATTATATGTATAATATGCATCTTCATATTTTCAACCCTCCCTCTATGTCCAGCATGATACATAAGAACGAGCTCTTTCATCCGTCGCCGAGTCTGTACCTATGAAGTCTCTAAAGGATATCGTCCTTGTAGAGGGAATGGCGAAAGGGAGAGAGTCGGAGAGAAGAGCAAGTAAGAAAGAGAGAGTGGAGGGATGCTGGGAAACGCATTGGGATTTCTTTGATCCTTACTTCACGACGTTACGCGAGTTTCCAATTTCATCTGATTTTTGAAAGTCAAGGGAGAGTCATCGTGAGACTTTTTATCCTTCGTTAATTTTATGAGACGCGTTTCTACTCACTTGCTCGAATCAAGCCTCCAGAGGAGCTTCTGCTATTTGCAGACAAAGCTTGGCTTCGGGATAGTGTGACGGTCTATGCTCTGAACGAGGATTGACGACTTTAATCACTGACATAAATTAGGCTTGCATTGGACTGAACTAATCAAGTACTTAAGTTAATTGGATCCTAGCTTGATCTTAGATCCTAGATCTTAGAAATGCCCCAGATCCAGTCCCTTATTAGGCTGTGAATACAAAGTCAATTAAGCTATTAAGCATTTCTGTAGTACTTTTTTTTTCAATCGTCCAATCTACGTTGGCTTTTGGTTTATCATTTCTCTCATGAATCATTAATTTTACTTCATTCTCACAGGAACTTAAGAGGGGCGACTCTTTATCATTTAGCATTGTACTGTCGCTACCCTTAGTCAGCTCAGCGTTTAGAACTGGACCTCGAGGGCACTCAGGTATACTTATTCGAATATTCGATTTACTACAAGGAGACTATATAACATGGGTTCCTTGTACACTTCAATTTTTGCTTATTTATGATAATTCTTTGCTGACAATAAAAAAAGGGATGGACTCTGTTTGAGGGGTATGAACCCCACTTAAATGGTTTCTGTGAGAGCTACAGATACATAGTGACTATAAGACTTTGTCACTATAGGCATGTACTATATGTATCTATATATTGTATATATATGCAAATATATACTTATAATTAACAAAGTATATGACTTCGTTCATATTACAGTAAAAGTGTTATATTCTAATGGATTACAGACATTGTTATTGATAAATTCAAGAGACGTTGTAGCGCTTATTAGAAATTTTAAAGAAGGAGCTTCTTATTCCTTCCGTTGATCGTCGACTTAATAGTTCTTCTTCATTGAGGAAAACAACGTGGATTATATTTCGAGAGAAAATTTTCTTTTACATTTTTCCTACACAGTCAAAAATCAGTTGCCGCTAAGCATATTGCTTCGTAAAATTTTTCTCCACGTAGCGACAGAAAAAAAATTCAGAATAAAAAGCCAAGCGCTATTTTTTTCATTTTATTTTTAACTCAAAGAAAGGCATTATCTAGTCTCGGTCGAGTTGGTTTAAAAGTGGGAGAACTACTCTTCAGCGTGAGAGAAAAATCGAGTCGACGATAGTGCAAGCATTCTTTCCGGCTTTTTAAATTTTTCGCAGCCCTGCAGCCATCCTTTCTTTTATCCTTTCAGCTTTTCGAAACTGATATTCATACATGTATATATAGTACCCACAGTACTATGGTGCACTATGTTACCTACATTACAACGGATGTAATCTGATATTTGATAAAAAAAAGAATAAGAATGAATTCCACTGTAGATTTTAGTATAGATCCTATACCGGAAGTAAGGAATCGAAAAAGTGAAAAACTGAAGAGAAAATTCGCGTTCACATTTCTTCTAGAGTCACCGTTAATATTTCCATTACCGACTATCCTCTGTCACGAGCAACCTAGTTTTATCATCCGCTTTAATTTCCTCGTCGATATTAAGAGCGACGCCCCGTCCATAATACATAGAGATACATACTCCGACAGATATTTCATCAAACGTCAAACCGCTGTATTGTATATACAGCGATAAGATAATAATACAGGATATTATTTATTCTCAAAGAATCGAAATCTTTTTTTTTAAGGATCATCGAAGTTCAAAATGACGTTTGCCTTTCAAAATGTTTTTTATTTCTGTCGCTCTTTCTCTTTGTTAGTATCCCATTATCTCGTTTAGCCGTCACTGCCATACTGTACAGTTGATAATACAAAAGATGTGATAATTGCTTCTGCTCGAATTAATTTTCCATCACGTTGCCTCAAGTCCTTTGGCAATCGGAACGACCACTTCCGACTTTCTCTCTGTCTTTTATATTGCTCCTCTTCGCACTTTATCACTTTCGCGCACTTTCTATCACTCTCCTCTTTGCATAGTAATTTTTTTTAGCTTACCTGTACATGTATATATTGACATCTCTTTGACATTATTATCCTTCAATTTCTATTTCATTCGTTTCGAGATCTCTGGCTCTCTCTTTATCGCCTTACTATCTCAGCCAACATTAATCCTGCGATTGACTTCGTAGACGCGAAAACCTATGCACTTTGAAAGGGTTGACTTTTTTTACTTCAGTGTGTACGCGATCACAATCAAAGTCAATAGACTCGTTCCTGTTGTGGCTTTGGGTAGTAAACCACATATAAAGAGAATGAAGCTGCATTTAAAGTTTCTCTTTCACTTCTTATCTCTTCTTATCCGGAACGGAATCTTAAATGGAAGAGCTTCCTGGCTTTAAAGCTTTGGATTCGTAAGACATAAGAGAAAATCTTCTTTTCAAGTGAATGGGTACTGTTACACGGATTCGAAACTTGACCTTACGTCCTCGTGGATTTGATAAGCGGGGAAGTTGGTTTAAAAAATATTTATAATACAACAATTTGACTTTTATCCTATTTAATCTTCAAGTTCGCTTCACTCTTCGGTTTATATGACACTTTTTTCAAAATCAACTTGATTCTTATAGAGAAAATATAAAGCTCGTTTATAGATGTTTCAATGTTAAGGCTGCTGTTTGATATATCGGATGAATCATTTTTTTTCGTACGAAAAATTTGTCTGTTGGATTTAGCATCTCCGAGAGACTTTTTTTCGATAACAACGTATTAAAAGAATTTATGAATTTTCGGACTTGTGGAATTACAAATTAGGTATCTATGTTACTAATTATTCATTTATCATATACATATATTATTTATCTGCTCACATTCCACGACAGGCATGGTCTAACTAAAATACTTACAGTACAGTTTAGCAATGAATTCTTACTTCTTTGAACACGCCTTAATTCTGTGCTTGTATAGTATGCGCAAAACTCGTTAAAAGGTCCAAACGCTTTTAACTCCAGTGGCCTTTGAAAATAATAAATACAGCTTATAGTACAAAGCGATATGATGTAATCCTCCATGAAGGGATAAAGAAGCAGTCTTCCTAAAAAAAAAAAGGTTCAAATCAAGACACGGAGTCTTAAAATGGTCGGCTGAGAAGATTTAATGGCGCTGTAACAACTTTAGGACCGGGATAGGCTTGGAAAATAGTGTGAAGTCAGTTAAAAATATTTCCTTTCACTCCCGTTCAAGCGAAACGCTCTCTACCTCTCTTTATTTCTCTTCTTATCGTCAAGTCACCGTAAACTGTTTGAATTGCCAATTTTTAATTGGAATTGATAATCCCAAGGGTTGGAACATACGTTAAATCGACACTACGTGGCGATATATCTATACGAATTTTTGCATTCGCATCAAGAACCATTTTCAAGATCAGGGTAATTCGATATGTTACTTGCACGTTCTTCGTCCTTCTGCTAAAGGTTGATATTTAATTAGAAACGTTCCCTTGCCGCTCTCGAATTTCCATAATTTTACAATAAAACGTTGATGGCACGCAGACAGAAAAAATGGCTGAATCGTGCGCCTAATTCTACAAACGACTTAATACGTATTCGTATATACGAATTAATCTTTTCAGTATTGCAATTTCGCGGCATTATCTCGGAAACTATTGTCAATTTTTCAATATGATTTGTAAAAAAATCTCTTATGTAGACAAAGTCTATTTGTTTACTGTTATTATTTTTCACCTTGAATATATAGAGATATATTACTGATCACATGCATACACTTGTTAGTATTGAGTATTTAGTATATGTATTATTGAAATTTTTGACATGTAGTGTACATTAAATGAGGTCTGTATTAATTTATTGCAATTCGTAATATGAAGTAATATTTCTGGTCTTTGACAAAATTTCTTGATAATCGATTACAGTTATTAATTATTATCTTGTACGCTTTTGAAATTGAGCTTAATCAACGGCAATGTTTACAGTCCGTGGTTTAGCAGTATGGTATGTACAGTCTGGTAAATAATATCTGGGGTGGATATTTATATACATATATCTATCACTAGGAGTTGCGATTAAATATACTTATCAGACATATAAATACTGTATTTGCACAAAATTGAATTTGAAGTTCAAATACCAATTAATTAACTACGAGTTCGCTAATTATTAATTAATTATCCTCAGTCTAAACTCGGATCCATAAATCAACTGACCGGACGACCTATGTCATATAATTAGATCCATGGGATTTAGTTTTCATTGAACAAGTTTTATCACTAATCAGCTGATTGATAATAAGTCAACTAATTAAATTAATTTTACAGACGCGTGTATCTAATACCTCGTATTAGATTGCATTTGATTAGTCACCTTGATTAGGTTCGTGATCTTCGAATCGAGGTAGACTTCAATTATGGCAATATCAGTTCTATCGGACTAAACGGCCTCTATTTATTTCGATTAGCATCGGGTTAACCACTGACATTAAGTTCGTTATATAAGTTACATTAATCTTGACGTAACTTAGATTGGACATCGTTTTGCTAAAGATTTATGCAAATTACATTGCTGGTCCTAGAGAGCATTCACTAGATCATGCAGGCGACCGAGTATCATGGCATGCTTTTTAATTTTCATAAAAAATCGTGATTCACGGAATCATTATAAATTAACGTAAACAAAATTCACAATACCGTACGAATGTTCTTTGATAAGAAAAATATAAAATGGTCTTCTTTTTCGGTGCTCCAATGAACATGCAAGCACAAAGAGCGACGTTTCGCTCGGTGTCACATATTCACCTTTGATACAGAATTTTATTTACTCGGTTCTATTTTAGCAGTATCAAAGTTCAACTATTACAGAAACAGGTCGCAGTTGGAAGTAATATTGGTACCAAAAATTGAAGCCGTATACAGTGCATGTGAGTCTAAAAAGTGGTACGACGTATATTACGTTCACAGAAGAACAGGCATATATAACATATTGTAATCAGAAACGAAAAACAACGTAAAATTCATGATAAATTACGATACTTTTTCACTGTTACGTACAGTAGATTAGCTTAAAGTTCCGTGCTGCCAAAAACTTCTTGTACATCGTTTGAAAAATTTAATTGCGACACAGTCAAGTTTGAGACCCGTGCAGGCGTCCCTTGACTCATGTCCGTCAGTGCCGCTCACGTCATTTCTAACGTCTCATTCTCACTGCTGCGCAGTTCTATAGGCTGATATGCGTTGCGTGTGGGAAATTTTCATAGCGCGAGCAACGACGTGTTAACCTGGCGCAAACAGCGGTCCAATATTTATGACTTTTTAATTGGGATCTCTCGGCTAATTTGCCACGATCTTAAGTAATATATTGAGTGTTTGAACAGCCGTGCTGAGGTGGAGATACGTCGTTGGAATTAGTCAGTGGAAACTGTGTAGTTGGTATTCGCAAGACAGACTGCTGATAGAGATAGCGCTTTAATCCGATTGTCCAATTAAACTCCTCGCTTCGCCCTGGTACACGTATAATATAGTATATAGCAGAGCGTGGTATAGTAACTGCACTTTCAAGCCTTTTCGTGCTCCAATTCACTGTATGCCGGCGTCCATTACTTGTAAAATCTAATTATTTTCGCGGAACAGACAGCCGTGCTTGCGGTATATAAGAGATTCGGTGTTTGTAATGGTCAGTTTTAACACAGCCAATTTCATATACACAAGATGTTCAAAAATTACTGGTTCAATGAATAGGGCTTGTATTCCGGAGGCTGCCATAAATAATCAATACCGTCATAGTTCTATTGAAAAATACAGGACAGATGTTTGAGACGGTATACTCTTTGCCGTATTATTCGGTATCCAATCTCATACATCTTTCCCCTAATTTCCAGAATCCAGATTTCTCCAACTCCAAACTACGATCTTCGACAGTCTTTTTCTTCGTGTTCTGAACCACTTACTTGTCTCATGGACAAAACTGAATTGCAGTGAATTCTATTTTTGCTTCGCAATTACAATGTTCCATTTTTTAAAATTAGACTTAGAGTTTCGAAGTGCAATTAAATTTTTTTAAATTATACTATTAACCCTCGTCCACTCAAATTAACTCTCACCCCCCCCCCCCCTTCAAATATCATTAACTTGCCTGACGTAAGCGGCGAAAATGCAGTTTTTTCGTTTCTGATACATAGTATGTAATTTACTAGAATACTTATGCAGTCTAAAATTATGTCTATTTGTTCGCACCGCTCCTGTCTTCTGTCTTCTGTCGCGCACGTGTCGCTCTAGTAGCAATAAAATACTTTGAAAAATACTATCTTCCAGAATTGGACTTATATACCAGAATGGGTAGGTTCGTCGTATGGATATAGAAGCCCTATGCAATATTAATATATCACGTTAATCGATTCGGTTAGAACTGCAACCATAGATATACCTGCAAAAAAATATATAATCATACGTTTAAATACTGTGGAGATTCTCTATCTATTTATCTACTTAAAGCAATATGGTTTCCTGTAATAATTTAGTTTGCTCCGGATAATAAATAAGACCTCTGCGTGGCGTTTTTATTTTTTTCGTCTTCCCTCATATCAACGAATTTTGACCGATTCTCATTGAAAAATTTTAATGCTTTTAGATACCGTTCACTCGCCAGCTCCATTAATGGACACCCTGTATTGTTGGCTTGATATAAGTGCCGGCACATGTTCGGCAGTGGGTAAACGGGAAAATAATTCTTTCTACGTATTCACTATATCCAATATATAAATATATTTTTGTATGACGTATGAAACTTTACACGTAATATATTTTCATAAAATTTAGAGTATATTTCAGTAAACAATTTCATGGAGATGAAAATGTCTTGAAGAAAGCACAGGGATCTATCATTGGGTATTTGATTGACGTATTCAAAAAATGTGAACAGAAATATTACAAGCATCTTATATGACATATATATGTATATACGGATAGATAGATAGATAGATAGATATATCCATGTGAATATAAAACAAAGCAAATCGTACAAGAGCCACGTGTGTCAAACAGCATGTAGAATGCGAATGTAGGGTATCAATATATACTATATGTATATATATAGTGTCGAAAAGCCAATTGAATACAGCGATATTTTATAATTGACAGTAAAGAATTTCAAACGATTCCTATTTGTCAATAACGTCCAATTGACCTCTATTATTACCTGTGGTGCTTGCTACTACTCCCCTACATAATTTCATCCCAGATTCCAGGCGTTTTCCACAACGTAGTCGAGTACTCAGATTTATCGCTGACACTCAACGCTTAGATTCTCACGGAATTGTTTCACTGAATTCAAGTATCCCTCACTCTCTCCCATCCCTCTCTCTTTCTTTCTCTAAGAATGCTTCCAAGGAAGTTACTTGAAAATTAATTCAGTTTAATATGCGAAGTACCAGAGATACTTGATTAGAATTTAGAATACTCCCTCCTGCGTTTCCCATGTAATTCATAACAATTATACTCGTAATCCAATAAGATTCTTAAGTTTTGATTGCAACCCTTATTTTACTCCATCGTAGTACATGAATAGCACATTGAAGAAATACGAGCAAAAATATTACAAGAATGTTATACAACATATTAAACCCGTATACGGAAATACACGTTATCGCAGTATCGCTGAAATGTAAAAGATATGAACTTTGCTTGTACTCAAGTTCTTTATTATTCGGCTAGTTTAGTGTTAGGTAAAAAAGGCAAAAGCAAAATATAGAAACGGTGCTAAATAAAAACAGAAAATATCCATTAAGAAAGCAGCGGCAGGTTCTCATCTTCTTTAAATAATTAATACAAAGATAACCTGTTACACGAGAGTGGAATTCTCTGTAACGGACTGCGCACCGCGCAATAATTCGCACAGCTTGAAAAATCGATAAGCGATCGGTCGCTTAACAGTGATAAGTACCGCTTCAATGTTAAAAGTGAATATCGACTATGCTAATATACGCGTGGGATAGACACTCATAAAATCGATAGGAAAATGGATTCTCGTCGAATGCACTGGCTGCACGAACTTCTTCATTTAATGGGATAGGGTCTATATATATATATAGTGCAAGTTTGATAACTTTACTGTAACACCGGGCTGCACCTTAACTTTCTCTATCTACTATCTTTAACCATTAAGCGTGAAGGGTGTATAAGGAAACTTTGTAAACACTTGGTTAACATGTAGCACTTGAAAATTTGGCATAGTGGATACGTACCTTTCTTTGCAATGAATGATTTAATCAATTTGCAAATATATGAGGACCCGCCCATTTAGTCTTAACAGAGTCATTTCGGTTAGGGGTTGCTGGAAGGTTTGATTAAAGATCTTTTTCATTTTTGGAAACTGATACTACAACTCTCGTTGAGACATTTTTGTATAATTCAAGATAGCCTATCCGAGTTCACTCAATAGCTTGCGCCACTTGGAATTTCAAATTTCCCGCACTGAAAATTAGTCACTTCTGAGCTGAGTCAAAGTTCATTTGGCTACTTTTGACTTTATGTCGTGCATCTATAACGACTTTATCTAGTGTACGTATTGGACTTGAGTTTTAATATATTTTTTGTAATGGAAATGTGTAAAATGCTATACATGCTATTAAATTTCCTTTTCTTTTGATGTATTCACGATATAAAATTTCTGTATTGTACTTCTTTCTGTCTGTGACGATTCCTTGTGCTTTGCTCCTTTAAAGCTATTGGATATGCATTTTCGTACTTTGAAATTTTATTCAGGAAATTTCTCATTCGGTATATTTGTATGTTCGGTATATCTTGATAAAAAATATTATAAGTGGAATATCGTCCCGAGATTGCGAGGGTCTATGGAATGCTTTAATGATTTTCCACCGTGGGGGATGAAGGATAAACTTGTTTATATCGCTATAAGTGTGAACATGTGGAATGAATGTACATACGAGGTTATTTCATATGGTATTTCGATCGCTGACTTTTTACGTTACATTGTCCGATGAGATATTGGCAAACCTGTCACAAAATGGACAATTTTGGAAATTTAGTATCTGGAATTGTACGAGGAGACTCAGCTGACAGGTTTACAATCTCGAATGAAATGGCCACGAGAACCACTAACCAGGACGCAGTGACGAACATATGATTTATGGCTAACCGATCTCAATGCAACATGGCACTTTTGGAATTTGTACATATAGTGTCCATATACTGAGACGAAAATATTAGCCTCTTTTTTTGGCTCATTAAAGTTTTAAGTGACTTTCATATTTTGTACGTCAAAACAGTGAACCTCAAATTCTGTAGTTTTGCATCTAAAAGATTATACAGTATTGGAAAAAGATCTACATATCGTTCTATAATATGTAAGTGCAAGTGTAATTAATTAAAATCCCTTTTGTGTTTGCAACGAAGCATTCTTTTCATATCCTTTTTTTACGCAATCACTGCATTTTATAGCTGTACGAAAAATATGCTGATCAGCACATAGCTTACGTCATATTCAATTTTTATTACGTATCCAAAAATATTTAAACGCTTAGTTATCTTCTGATTATCCCTTTTTTTTATCGAATATGCTGTTTAATAACGTAGTTTAAGTTTGAATGAGAGACAATGGAGACCGAAGGGTCGTGATGGAAAATATAAAACCAATATAAAAATTACTTGGAAGCTGGAACGAAGCCTTGAACATATATCTATGTATATTGTAAGCTTTAATACAAAACAAAGATACAGAATGCCAGAAAAATGTTATACTCAAGCAAATAACATTTTTTTTGTCCTAACTATATGCATTATCGTGTCTTTGTTGAGTGAAATGATTTGTTATTTTTAATCAATCTGATAGCAATAAATTGAAAAAGGTACAATATTTTTACAATGTATGAAGAAAAAATCCGTAATCAATAATTGTTCGATACAACTTTTATCGTGTCCTACTCAAGATATTCTTGTATTATGAAATTTGAAGTACGTTTCGTAATCGATCGGTAAGGATTGCATGGAATGTATATATACACACATAGGTATATACATATATCCTACAGTTCACCTGATTTTTGCCGTTCTCCATTCAATGAGGAACCACAAGTAGGATTCAGATTCAGGGAGATAATATTCTCGCCATTCTATCTCAAGAGTATTCGTCTGCCACGCTGGATATTTTCACGCTCAAGTATTTTGTGAAATTCGGGAAAAATTATATGTGCCCAGGTTATCCGATTACGTATATTTATGTTCAGAAGCCGTGAAAAAAAACATTCATTGACAGGATAATACCAGTTTCGCGATAACGTATAATAAAGAATCGATATAGCAATACATATAACGTAATATGAAATATTCAGTCGAATATACATATGGTATAAAAAAATATTTTTTAATAAATAGAAAAACTACATGATATACAGTTAAATTGAAGCTTTTCATAAAATAGTGAAATACACTTGTCTTAACGTATGATCCTTCACACATGGGGGACGAGAAGGTCGCTTGAAATCGATAAGATTCAGCCCTAATGATGAAAGGGGAGACTCATAATCGAAGCAGAGGAGATGCAATGAAATAATTATGGAAACTGAACACATGAGCAACCCGTTGAAATGGACGATATTATATGCATATAGTGTAACGTATTTTTTTTCTTTACTCGAAACCGGTAAGCAAAATCCGAGAGCGAACGATCTGCGGGAACCAACCTACGTTACCTTCGGCCGTCCACCCTTCGCTCATGCGTCCGCATGCCAGGCGGGCTCCAGCAATTCTTATTCCACCGGGAATTGACGAGCCGGTATGAACTGGGAGTTGGGGTGGAACAGGCCCAACTCCACCAAAGCGAGAGCTCTGACGGAACCTGTCAGAAAAGACGATAGCTTAGCGGATCCTTTCAATTTTTGGGGACGCGTAAAATCGAGAAACGGAACCGTAGGTGCTGATCTTTGGGGTCGCGTAAAATCAGCAAATGCAACTGGATGCACGAACGGGAGTGGACGGTAACGGAAATGCACGGCCGCTCAGGCTGCTAGGTTAAGATAGAGAGGGTCGGAGTAAGCGTCAGGCAAATAGTACGCGATACAAAAAGCAGCTGATCGAGAACCTAACAAATCGAAATCCCTTCACCAATTAATAAATTGGAAGTCCTCAACAGAGCTGGTGCAGCTACTCCGTGGAAAGCCGAGAATCGTATCCAAAGGACACTCAGGTGGGCACTACACTAGGGCACAGCACTACACCTCCGGAACACTCACAGGAAATCCATAGAATTTTCTGGATATCGCGAGAACAGCGCGAGAACTTCATAAGCGAGAACTTTCTATACCGTATGGAAACGGTAAACAGCTAGAAAAAGTATCAACAACTAGCATGGGAGCGCCAGCCAGTTCGTGACACCTCGGTCGGTGCCCCGAGACAGACTGATTTGACAATAGTCAAATTCGAGAACTAATCATTCTCATAGGTCGAGATCCTTATAGCCGATAACTCTTCCTTTCCTTCGAGTCGTCACTTTAAACCACATCGAGACCGTTCCTTAGCGGATCGGTGCGTAACTCTGGAGATCCTCCACGGCCGCTTTCCCAGGACAACAGGCAACAGCTGGACACCACCTCCTTAACTCGGACAGGTGGTTCCTCCCCTGCCCTTAACCATATCAAAACTTTACCTCCGCCCACTCTACATTCCTTTGCCCATCTCCAGCGGGGCGCCAGTATTTCAGCCGGGCTTCTGCCAGTCCGTGGAGACGTCTCCGTCTTGTACTCTCTTCTTCTCCTCTGCCGGACAACTCGGTACCTCGAGACTATCTCCCCACGGCAGATTCGAGCACCTCGAACTCAACTAACCCATAACGAAATCGTCCGAGAGTATTGGCGTAACTGTACTAATCAACCCGAGAGCGTAGTTTCTGACCAGGGTGGCGACCCGAAGGGAATCGGAAAGCGAGAACGTTATCTGTATCGGTAGCCGGAGTCGCCTTGTGACCTTGAATCGAAAAATCACGTCACAATAGATAATATCTGCGATTATGATAAATAATTTGAATTTTCCAAAAAATGGTTTAATTATGATAAATACATATAGAACAGTTTTTATAATTTAAACAAGTTTTGACAGTTAAGCAAACTTTTAAAACATGTTTTTTTAACTTTTTAGTGACTCTTTCGATCCCAGGAGTCACATTTTCCTTTACTCGACCTCCCCCCCCTCCCCCCCTACTTATTATAAAATAACAAGCCTGCTCTGACATCTTTAATATGTACATAGTACTTATAAGTTTAGCAAGTAGTTTAGTAAAGCACGTCTCTTCTTATTGTCACTTTACTACCAGCGTCTAAGCCGTGAAATTAGTGTAGTGGACGAGGTCGAAAGACGGGGCAAGACACTATCACATCACACTTGTTATTCTAGGTACATTGATGCCGCAAAAGGTTGTGACGTTAAAATGTAAAAGTTTGGGCTTACAATTAGTTTCACAGCTGAGCTATAGTACGTGTAAGCATATATTATAGCATATACGTACTATACGTATATATATAGCTAGGAATTAGAAAAGTGAATGCACTCTGAACATGCATCATAATTTTAATTTGAAAGAAATTTGAAATTTTTTTGACATTACTTCATTGTTTCAATTTTTAGTGGAAAAAAAGTGGGACGACTTTAAAGAAAGACCGGAAGCTGGTAGGCAAACTCGCTTGAGTAAATTTTAAAAATCCAACCAGCCTTACTTCTGGCAAAACTACCTCAGTTCACTCCCTGATGGAACGTTTATAAAAAATTTCGTTGGTCGCGAAAACGACTTTGAGTCGCAAAGCCACTTTGGCCACTTTGGTCCTTCTTGCCGACTCGTCCCATAAGATGAAACTTTTTCAGTTGGCAACTATTTCTTGCGTCACCCTCTTTTAAGGTGCTTGTCATTTAAATGTTCAAGGGATTTCGGAAAGTTACGTGTTAAGTGTATCAATCGTTCCATTATGATATCGCATTATCATTCGGTTGATAACTAAATAAGGGCATGATATATGTGTCTTAATAATTTATTAACTTGCCAATTTTCAGCGGATCAATTAATTTTTGGTAGGAGCTTGTGAGACGAATTTACTATGGGTATATATATTTTTCTCTGTTACAGAGGGACCAGTGGGATCGATATTGATCTTCGTAGAGTCGACATAGATCAGTGTCCTATTAGGCCAAATTCCTCCCAGCTGAATATTTTCGCAGCGAGCGATAAATGCAAGAAGCGAACAACCAAGGTGAGTCGAATTTATTTTCTCGAATGAGCAAAAGACATGGAGTGGCAGAAACTCAATTTTTGATTTTATCAGCTATATACGTTATATGTAGGATTTTTTTGTTTCTTTCCCTATTTCGAAAATGAATCCATCCCAACGCTTCTTATATAATGTACATAGGAAGTGGAAACCGGTGATGTACCATACTTACACCGTTGTCGAGAAAACTAACCCCCCATGCCGAGCAGTCTAGTTTTAACCGAGTTAGCGAGAGCAGCTCTTTAATAGCCAATAACTCAGGAGCGAGTCATTACGATGCTACTTTATTGGATAGCGATGCCGAAGCTCCTCCGCATTTTCTGTACCGAAGACGAATCGTTTGTCGGTGAAATTCGATTTTACGCGGATAACGAAATTACGGTTTTTCGCGCGTTATTACTCGAAGCAAATGATATCCAATAAATACTCGATGTGTGCTCGAATTTACCGTGCGAAACTTTGAAGTTCGATCGATTTCAACTGCACGAAATTTCACGAATGAATTTCTCTTTCGGAATTCATTCGCTTGATATCTTTTGCCAATCTACGGTATCCACGTATTTCGCTCGAGGTATATTTTTCTTGAGATTTTGGAAATTGCAAACACATGTACATATAGGTATACATAATAACATTCCCAAGAGGCTGGGACGAAATTGTGTCAATGAAGTACATATATGTACCAGTTGAAACTGTACAGTTTTACCAACCTCTACACCCCAAGGCATCGTTCCGTCCACCCTCTCTACCCTCTACGCTCCTCCCCTATTAATAAAACAGCTGTTGTAAATCCACATCGGTCCTAACCATTGACCCATATTCCCTCTCGTTGCTTTTCGCGCTGCATACTCGCGCGACGTATGGAAATTGTCTAATATTCATACATGACCATTAGTTTTCGGTGATTGACTTTTATTGACTTATGGACGACGTGGAAAAATGTTGTACGATTCATAATAACCGTACGTTTGATTAAGTTTAGTTTGCAGTCTAATTTCTGCGAGTATAAATAATTATGACTTTGCGAATTCGTCGAGAATTTTACGTCACGGTGTTTACGTTTGAGTATGATTACAGGGGTTAAAAAAATATCAGGAAAAGATGAGGTTGAAAAAAAGTTTAACCGAAAGTTTTTGATAAGAACGAATGGCAGTTGTTTTTTTTTATAAAAAGCATTGAGAAGAATTGGAGGAATTAACCGAAACTACTAAAGTACACGAAGACCGAGTCCCATCATCACTCTCGTAAAAATACTTTCCAAGTAATACAGATTTCATCTGAGCGTGACAATGATTAAGCGATGAGATTTCTTTCAGGAGTCATACAGCCTCTCTTGTAGCATTACTTTTTTTTTGCTTATCCCGTCACAGTTTCAAAAGAAATGAGGTCTCTTTCAATTTTTTCCATGAACGATTTATTCATCAGCCAAAAGTGTCCGAGTTATTGCACGATGACAAACACTCTCCCGAAATTTCTTTAAGTCATAAGAAATTTGACAAATCGAATAAGAGATGTTTTTTGTCGTTTCACTCGGTATATTCCCAACTTCCATTTAAAAATCCCGCTCGATTATTCTTCCCGAGAAATCAAATTGATGAGATTTATCGATCGCGTTCGTTTCTTCTCCTTGAAAAAAAAAAAGAAGGAAAATAGGGAACAAAGCGAAGAGATACATGTTAGAGGTTAAAGAATGGCTACGAGTAAGCAGCCACGTAAACGTATTATGCAAACGAAGAAGACTTTTCATTCCGTGCTACATTCACTCTCTCGCCGCACTATCTCGGGTTGTTACTACTTCAGAATTTATACGTTTGCTGTTGAGATAGAGACGAAGAAAATCTCTGATGCCAAGTGAATCTTCTATATAAATCATGTAACAAGTGGCTGCCGGTATTTTGTTCATGTTTTTCAGCAGGCGAATGCATTGTGCTATAAATAACGTTTAATTTTAATCAGCAAGTCTCCAAAGGAGAAGACATCTTGGTCTTATCAGAGCATTGCTCGAACCACGTCTCTGAATGTATTATACATACGTATACCGTATCATACGAATGCATATATTATTATATTAAGGGTGCTTTGATATACTGAATACAATAATAAGTCACCCACGTTATCGAGTATACATAATTTTTAATTAATTTATATTTAATTAATCATTCTTTCCTAGCTGAGAATTCTTGTATTAACTATTATGAATTTTTTGTCTTCAGTGCGTCGCCATTTCAGGACTTGGATTTCGACGTGGCAGTTATCGTTGTGAGTGCAAACTTGGATTTTACTATCCTAACACAAAATCTACTACGCGCTATTATAATGGAACCGTAATCGAAGAGGAATATGAGAAGCTCATGCTGGTGAGTTGCATTATCATGCATCTTTCGTAATGTTAAGCTTGAACCGTTGAAAATGTTATCTCCTTTAAATGATTTTAGATTGAATATTCTTGAAAATTTTTAATAAATGATCTGTAAGAAATATCATTGGGATTTTAAATTGTATATCTGCTCCTATTATCATCTCTTTCATATGACAACGGATACGCTTGAAGTGGTATTACGTTTGCTCGCGGTGTTTGCGTATTAACAAGCAAGACTCGTTTAAGAAGTGAAGATTTATTTGTGAGAAATTCATTAATTATTTTCATAAAAAAAATATGTACCATATCTGAAAAATGTTTGTGTTTCAAAGTCAATCCATATGAACATTCGCTCGTTAGATATCGAGAAAAACCAATAATATCCATTGTATCATTAGTGCTGTCAAATGGCTGCAGGTACAATCATTAGTTTTGATAAATCTCTTGAGCTATTTTAAGGGGCGCTAAACGGTACGTGAAATTTATTATAGTCTTTACTGTTAGTTCTGATTAGATAGATAGATAGATAGAGAGGGAGGGAGAGTGAGAGAGATGCGTCTGCATGGAAATAATTAGAAGACAGGATATTTAGCTGCTGATATTATGTCGATATAGGTTTTTTTTTATGTCGATATACGTTTTTTGTGCATTTTCAAAACAGTAGCGAACGTAATGGAACCTACCTTACACGGGTGGGTTTTAACGTCATGTGGAATTTATTTTTTTGCGCGTGTTTTGAGAGCCCCTTTTTGTTTTCTTGATGCTTTTCTGTACATTGCGAAGTATTACAGACTTATGGCCAAACAGTTGCTGACCACTGGATTATGTCATTGACTTACTCGTTCAATAGCAAGAGTCCAAGCTGTGCTTTTCATTCGAATTTCCGTAAATTAAAAAAGTTTTTCTGAACCTCCGTTAGAACCAATATAAAGGGTTCCTTGTTAGCGACGATGTTAGCGTTTTAATCAAAGTGATATTAAAACGCTGCAAAAGTTCTTCCTCGCAAGAGTTTTACGATCGTCTTTTGAAGTCTGAGCTGTACTGCAAGTCCATATTTATTTCTAAGCGCTTTTCTGACAAAGAGACAAAGCAAGTGCATCTTTATTTCTAAATTTTTCGTCTTTTTTTCATACATAAGTATTCAATGGACAAAATATACATATAGTTTGAGCTTTTAAGCAATTAATTTCTAATTTCCTTCTGGCAATACAAAAGCACGGTAAATGTATGCAATAAGACGATTAATATTTTTTCAACAAACGATATCAAATAAGCATTTCACCAGTAAAGATTCTAAAACTCGTCTAACTAATTATTCTTCCAGAGATCATACACTAATTACGTATGTCACTTGAGGCATGAAGAAAACACTTAAAATAATTAACGGTGCCACTCGAATTTTGACCCGATAACAATCTTAGCGACAGGACGATCTTAGTCAATATTTCAAGCTAACAACTCTTCTCGCAAAATTCAATTTTCCAAAACACTTTAACGAAAGTTCACTGTCTTTCTATTCAATTAAAGCACTCCTCTGTTACACCGCATGCGCCTTGTATACGGATCACCAATGAAGCTCGGATTTTTAAAGTGTAAACCGTCAAGCCGGATGTCGTGATCTTCCATCAATTTATAGTGGCATACATTAGCGTACGCGCGATCTGGCTTGTATAATAATTATGATGTAATATACAGGGTGATTTTTTAAAAGTATCCAATTCGGCTATAGCATCGATACAGTGATCTCAGACTCGCACTCTATACTTGGTACTGATGGAATTCCATGAATTAAACGAGAGACATTGACCCACGATCATTTTTCTTTCTCTCGTATTCAGCAACGGTACAATAATTTCTGGAAAGGATTAATTTGTGGTCTTTCTCGAAATCATTGATAATTCATGAGGTGCTGATATCCGGCACATCGGGAACAATTCTTCCCTTCTCTCCGAGAGAGCGCATATTGTCAGTACCGGCGCAAAGACTGCAGGCAACTGACAATTTATTCCAGGCTATCAATTAACTTTAACAGTCTGCGAGGATTCTCTTCGGCGTACCGCGAACGCCAGGGTTGGTACATCGACACGTTAATTTGATTGCTATCTCAGCGATTTTGCAAAGTGCGCCGTGTATGCGATTTTCTCTTCCTCCTCGCTCGTTTGGTATTACAATCACTTCACAAAGTGGTCCGCCCCAGTAGTATTGGAAACCAAGATCACAATGAGTAAGGGAATTAAAAATGTTCATATCAGTATGCATATATGAGTGATTGAAAACACTTTACAAATGTGTTATTACTTGATAGCGATCTTGTAGTCCACATTCAATAATGTCTCCCGTTATAACTGGATACTCATAATAATCCTGGGAACGATGTTTAACAAACATCTCTTAATTGCCTGGTACACTCAGAAAAGAATTACAAAAAGTCAGACGTTTTGTTTTCCTCGGTGGAAATATTTGAAAAGTAAAAAACATTTCAATAAAAAACCATACGAATGTATATTTTGTGAAAAAGATTATGCAAAACCACGTGTAGCTTACTCAAAAAGACTGCTGTTTTTGATCTGTCAAATTAAGAAAAAAATTTTTTAATCGTAGACCGACTATACATCATTTTGATTACGCTAATTAATTAGTACGAGTTCGTTCTCTACAAAATTCTTTCGACCATGTTTTCCATGGGAGTGAAAACAGTATTTTACCAGGTCAAACATAAAAGAGTCATTCGACACTTCCGAAGCGTCATTTTAATCGAATGGGATCCCATAGAATTGAATCAACTTTATACAAGTGAAAGTTCAGATTCAAATCGTAGGTAATTTTAAAAATGTATAATTGGTTCTAGCTTGGCATGTACAAGAATTATTTTTTAATCGTACTGCTGATTAATTTGGTCACTTACAGCTATAGAGTGGTTTGTTATACGAACGTGTGCAAAAAACAGTACGTCCAATAATAGTCTACGATGCGATTCCTTAAAATGTTAAGGTTATTTTAAAGTAACTATCCGAAGGATTGTCGTGTTTTCACAATGGTATTTATTGAAAGTGAAATTACATGATTTAAATGAGTTATTCAGCTGACCTTACCGGTAATTGTCTGCGGCTTTCAGTTTGCAAAATTAATTATACGTGTCGATGAACCTAATTCCCTACATTGTTAATCATTCCAGCATAGGTGAAGGATGGATTTTATCGATGCTCAAATGTATATAAATTTAATGCAACTCGAAATCGTATTCAAGTCCTATAAAAATCTTTTATTTGACAGTTTTTTGTTGTGATATTTATTTTTCACCCTGTATAAATATTTGAGTAATTTACAGAATACCTTCAAAAAATCTTTTTGCAGCGATTTTCGCATTGTCGCCAGTGCCCCTTCACTTTTCTACTATTTTTAGCGGAACTTGCGTGAAAACACTGCGAATATTACTCAAGTGGAAAAATATGTTTTCTCTTTATCGTTTCAGTACAAAACTAAAGGTGAATGCCGATCCAGTTGAGTTTTATTAACGATTTGCAAATATATCCTATAATTAAAATTTGCGATTTTATCCCGGGCAAGTGCTATACATATATCATATTCATGACCTTTGGCGGTGTGATAATATTGCGGAAAATGTCTCGCCGGGTTCTGGTTTGGCACAAGATTCTCTTTATAACTGTAGTACGTGTACCATCCTCGTAATATTAAATATTATAGGGAAATAGTCCTTCTTTACTTCCCTACTTAATTATAATGAAATAATGTGCCGACACATTTGCCTTAATACATTTTAAGAAAAATAATCAATTTAAAGGCTTGAAGACACGGGAAAAATTTTCAGACAAATGTTGTATGGTTTTGAAGGGGGTTAATTTTTCATTCAAATGATTTTTATATTACACCCCGTATATATCATATGATATTAATACGAACATAATAACAACGAATTTGTCCTCTTTAAATATTTATTGTTACAAAATATTTTCCACGACAACTCATTTACGCCGTGAATATGTAAACAAGCATTAAACGTTCTATTAATCATTACGTCGTAAGTCATTTGAGAAGAATCTTCCGGTAGTCACTCCTAATAAATTCAACGAATCAATTTTAATTAGTAACCCCCTCGTACCGCATCAGCGAAGATGACTAGTAAACGAATTAAGTTTTAGATTTCCTAATAAATAGTTGTGTAAAAAAATTGTTTAAACCTAATAACGATTCGGTGTCACAAATGTCACAATTTTGAAATCAGGATTTTATCTACACTCGAGGTTTACAGTTTGCTCGATTAGGACTGACGATTAAACAATATAACAATAATGGGGTTATTAATAATTTTCTCAAAATCACGTAACAATTCATAAGTATATCTCATAATGACAATGATAATTTTCATTATCAATTTGCTCGAACCAAGTTTTAAATTTACTAACCAACAGTCGAAGAAAAAGTCAGTTTTATAGTATTTTAGTCAGGGGTAGTTGTAAAATTTCAGAATTTCGGAATTGCGATTTCATATACACACGAATTGTACAATTTATACTTGATTTGGATTAACGATGAAACGGTATAATAATAATGAGGATGTTAATAATTTTGTCAACATTACATAACAATCACATAGGACATAATGACAATGATAATTTTCCATTATCAATTTGCTCGTTACCTTTCATTGTTGCATATGTATATCTCGTATATCGATATTGATGATTATTCGATGCATCGGCACGGCGCCGGATTTCCAAGCATCTGTTTGTCATCGAAGTGCATCGTGCAATTTGGCAAACGGTCAATAGGGATTGACCTATTCTGGAAAGAAACGCGGCAAACAATACGTTTGCAAGCTCAGAGTGGAATGCGGACATTTATTGGCCGAAAAATAGGCCGTTTCCCCATACAATTTTCACGCTGTCGCTGACAAACACTGTATTGACGCTTCGATCCGGCTCTTTTAAATATCCGTTTCGATACCAGGCTCTCTTGCTTGTTCCTTGTCACTTTTGGTAATCCATAATCTATGGCAACATCATGTTTTCCTATCACCCTGTCATTTACATAAAGGAGACTAGATGCTTCGAAGGGTCAATCCCTGTCATTTACATAGTATAAATAAAAACCTGAGATATATGAAAATTATAATATCCTATTAAGCACAGGATATATTTTATGTATGCACGAGCAGATATCAGCATTCTTAATTAATAATAATTTTTGACAAAAACATACTCGATTTCAGTATGTTTCAAGCAGATGAGAGCTTTACGGATTTGCTAGTCTATAACGAGATTGTTGTTCCCGACAAAGGATTATGGCATATTGTGCCTTTGTGTCCTTTGTTTCTTGAGAATTAATCTGTTTGCCTGGATGCCGAATGGATACGAGGTGACTTGGTTAATTAGTAAAATAAAGCACAAAGTATGGATATGAAATGGATATAGGAGAACCAAAGAGCTTTGTAATTAATTCGAATGCCAATTTTTTTCGTCAAATTAAATCGTGTGATGAATACAATTTTTTTAACTTTCCGGTGGTGGTGCAAAGTGTAACAAACCTAAAAGACCCTTCATTTCTGATATGTCACAAGAGACTTAGTCAATTTCTTTGGTTGATTTTGAAAAATATTCTTCGAATCTGATAAAATGTCCAGCATCCAAAATAAGAATGTTTATTAAAATAACAGATATTTTTTATAGCTTCCCTGTAAAGATAAAGTATCGACATTTTTTTGCAGTCTTTTTATTTATATTTTTGGTATAAGATTCGAAATTTGTTCCTGTAGGCAAATCAAATTTAGGAACATATAAAAAGTAATAACGTAGCTTCTTGTCCGACTGACTCCTCATTAATCATATACGATACGTCTATTAAATTACAATGATATCTTCGTGCAGCAGCATACGAAGTTACTGTCAGACTACGGCGATATCGATCTTGTTCATTGACAATATTATTTTTCTAGGGGCGGACTGTAGTTTCTTTGAATCAAGAAAAAAAAAAAAAATGAATTGATAACGCGATTGACGATCAGACACTTAATTCATCGAATATTCTGTAATATATGACAGTATTATATAATTTAAGACATGAATCTAGCTTAGATGCCTAAAAAATTATTTTTATAACTTTACAAAATTTTTCTTAAAATTGTTCACAAACGAAGAACCCAAGGGTTACTCCTCGATCAACGACCAAATAAAATTTTTAAACTCGTAATATCACTTGAACCACTCCTCAAGAAGGAACGGCCCAAGTTCAAACTTTTGACTTAATGCTTTTTTTCTTAACAGGGTGAAGAGAGTCAATATGCTGTGGATGGCGTATTCGAATGTCTACCCTGCGCCGAGGGCTGCGAATCCTGCCTGGATGCTTCACCCTGTGTAGTATCATTAAATTGGCTTATGCGGACTGCCATACTTATCTTGGAATGTTGCGTAATAGCCTGTCTACCAGTAGTCGTCCTCTTCACCTGGAAATATGGGAACGTGAAGGTGAGTTTTTTTTAATAAAATGCTATCTTTAAGAAAATACTATCTTTAGGGTAGAAAAAAGGAATGAAAGAAATAACTCATCGTCAATATATTAAAAAAAAAGATATATTATGACTATTTTATGAGACAATCAAAAATATTTGCACTACTGCAGCAATACTTTTTTTACTTATCAGTTGTATACACTTAACCCGAAGTACATATTGCTATCCAAAGCTGAGTTAAAGAAAATTTCAGACAATGTCTGTCGTTGTAAAATTTATATACAGTACAATATATAGCAAGGGTGAGACGGCTAAAATTCGTGAGAAAATGTTCGCGATAGTGGGAATTCTCGTTCATTCCTTATTGCCTTGGTTCTCCTTTGGCGGATTATGGGTGCCATTGAAGAGTTGCCATGAGAATACGAGGACGTGCAGGTTACTTAGATAGTGGCACCCCTCTATCTGTCATTTTCTGGTACACGTGCAGAGATTGTCGCTAGGAGTAATTTCACCCCCGAAATTGGCCCGAGAAGATCATTATGGAGATCACAGCAGAAAGCTACACACAGATTTATGTCTCTCTATATACAAACCCTATTCGCAAGCTCAGTGAATTTTGATTTTAAATTCCTGAAAAAAAAAAAACACTGAAATAAAGTCTTTATTAAAATGTATAAGAATTCCTAATGATTACAATATACATCCAAGTACTAATTTAAGCTTCACGTCCGGACCACAATTCATTAATTATCCATTGCGCAATCTCTTTGATTTCTCTGCAAATGAAAGCTGCAGACGATTGCAGCCAACTGATTTTTATGTACATCCCCTTTATATATTAATATATAGATGAGTCTTTAAGGGTAAGTACTGTTCGAACAATTCATCCCTATCAGGGGGGATGTGATCTAAATCGTGCAAGATTAACCAGTCAACCTTGACTCATTTGATTATCGCGTCAGATTACTTAACACACAGTTTTTCATAATTGGCCGGTCTCCTTATCGATTACGTCCCTGACCTATTCCTAGACACGTAAATTATCGTTGACGAAAGCTTTATTATCGTTTCTCGTGATATTTAAATCACTTCTCCAATTAAAGATCACCCCAAAGCGCCTTCGCGTGTTTGCTTTGATAACAGAGATATCCTCTCAGCCTTCTCGAGTAGCACGAGGCACTTCGTAATTACGTGTACAATGTTACCCATTTATCCAGTAACGAAGACGTTTCAATGTCGCGAAATTATTTAATAAGTAAAATATATATTAAATATCTTATGAGGTTTCCGTAGAAAAGATTGACGTGTTATGTCATTACATCAATATTAATGTTTGATTAACCATAGCAATAATTAATGTTGCCTGCAATGAGATATAAAGGTTACTTACTTCAGCTTAAATGAAATCGTTATTAATTTCTAATTGTAATTTTTTTTACAAAATTGCCGAAAATAATACGTGTCTATAGGAAAAAAAGAAAAAAAAACTTTCAATCGTTCAATTCGAGCGTCACGCTCTACGATCGGGACGTTGCCCAACTACATAAAATCTTAAAAATTGTTTGTCTAGTTGCCACAGTCGCTGCGCCACACCAGTAGAAACATATGAATGGGGTAGTTCGTTATGGAAGTCACGTAGTGGCGCGCGAGCTTTCACGGTTCTAGGCGAACTCTAAACGGACTCTATGATTAATTGTTACTCCACTGGCTTCAGCATCTCGCGGCAAGAAGTCCTCAGGGAGCTGTTCCAAGTTTTACCTTTTGCTTTTTTACTGGAAAATAGTTCCGCCTCTACCGCATTAAGGTCGCAAGATCAGGATAGTCAGGCATTTCTTTCCGGTTCCCTTATAGAGCTTTCGATCGCTTTGAATGTTCACTATGCTTCGATCAAAGTTGCATACTGACGTAGTGAATCATAAGACTTATGCATAGAATGAAGTTGAAGTATACATATATTCGTTATCGTACCACTAAATCATTTCCTCTATTAGTCTGATAGAACAGAAAATTGCATTTTCGCGTGCTCGGACCATGATGACCGCTCGGATCATTAATGCATGGAAATACTTTGATCAATGCACTTGCGTTTCCTGTATGCTAAAAAGTGGCCCCAGAGTTATTAGGTGCTTATGATTTACTAGTACTGTAAATTTAATCAGGAACGATCGGAATCGATCTACGTTACACTTTTAACACGGAAAGTGTGAACGCTTTGGCATATGTGCACATATGCAGTTGCATTCAAATTTTGTGCAGAATTATAGAAAGTATATTGTTTTTCATGGAAAGTAAGGAAATAGATATGTACATATTGTATATATATACATATTGTATATATATAGACGGGGAAGAAATAAATGGAGTGTATGGAATAGAGCACGGGGAAAGAAAGTTTCCCGTGGAATTGATCGATGCTTCGAAAAAGTTCTCGACGTTACTTTACGTAAGTTCTTGGTAAAGAAAACAGACGGCAAGACAAAGGAGGGTACAATCGAAAATTTTTGAAACCGAAAGGAAATACGTTTCGTGCACTCGTGTTACCAATTCAAAATCGTGCATGGGAATCTCCCTGATACAAATCATGCAAACTATATCCCTGCAGGTAACGGACTGATCGTCGGAGAAATCTTTGCCTTTCCACTTACTGGCATTACGAGAAGTTTATGTTTTCGAGACGCGCAACCATTTAAATTCATCTCACGTTGTTCGTCGATATCTCAAATTTGCTTTGCGCATGGAATCGGGGTGAAATCTGTGGAAGCCGGTACAGTCGGATTTCGGATAACTCGGGATGAAAAATGATTAACGAAAAGGGCGCTGACGTGAAATAACTCATAATCAGGATCATTTTCACAACGGGTGATACGAATCCTGTCAAAATGATGTAAAATCATTCGAGGATTAACTTCAAATGTGTAATGTGTTTCTATGTACCCTTGGTTTTTGAAAAGGGATCGCTCGAAATACTGTGCAATCAGTTTACAGAGAGAGAAAACGTGACTTCGTTGGCCCTTTGAGGATTCGAGCGTAAAAGGGAAGGATTGATCCATTCATCCCCTTACTAGGGGACTACTGTATACGTGTTAGAGGGTGTGCGCGAGTTTAATGTTCATGAAGGATCTACTCAGTTTGAACGATTGAAGTATGTTGATCAATATAAAAGTGTCCTGATACGTTACCGATGTGCTTTCGATTATATCGTGGTGGAATATTTTTACAAACTTTTTTCAGTAAACTGCTTTTAACGAATACGAAAGAAAAATATGAGTTAAAATGTTATTCTATATGCTAGTAAACCCGTTATCTATTGCATATACGTGACTCTGCGCCAGGTACTGTACACGCTGTTCTTTATTTATAGTAACTTTATATGCACGTCATACAAATAGAATATTAAAACGTATTTGAAAATATTTCTGCTTGCAATCAATTATTTCTGTATTTATATTCTCCTTTTAGAGTGTGACGATTTAATATGATACAAATACGTATATTGGAGTTATAGTTTCATTCGCGAGAAATGTTACACACACCAAATTTTTCAAAATAATTAACCGTGTTTTCGGAGTGCTTTTCAAGCTTTTATCATTTTCATTTCATCGAACGTTCTGAGGCAACGTTTGAACGCGGAAGTCGTTAAAATTTTTGAATGCCGATGATCCATTTTTTAACAACCTATAAAGATTACCAGAAAATACGCATACGATGAAATTTTGCTGATAGCGTCATTTTAGGGGAAAAAACGAAAACGTCACGAAAACGAATATTTTTTTAAAGTTCGCAATCTGTTTCATCGTCTATATCGAAATATTTACGCTTGATCGACTATGCGGAACTAACAGTAATAAAAGATTCATGAGAACAACTACAATTGAAAAAAAAAGTTGATAGAACCTCGAAAACTAGACGTAAAATTTCTAGAAGCGAAACAACAACGGTGGCATTTCTTCCATGTGCATGCGTAGCATATGTGAACGATTTTTTCTTCGTACAGTAATTAAGTAGCTCTTGGGAATTTTGCTTGCAGATAAATTACATATGACCCCGCCATTGTGTAACGAATAATAAAAATCCCGCCATTCTCAACCACCGTTATTTCGCCTACCCCTCTCCTACCCCCACCCCTCAATTCTCTTTAATACTATCCATTAATAACGTAGCGTCGAATTAATACGGTATGTCTCGTTACGCGTTCACGCACGACTGCCATTATCTATACCCATCTCATGATTCACTGTCAAACAATTATTAACCTGTAAATTGTCGTCTGACATTTTAAACAGTTGAAATATAATGCGTGGAAATGCGTCGTATGAAAAATGCCCCTGAATGCACGATTACACACAGAATACTGGCAATCCTTAATAAAAACGTATAAAAGCCAATAAATCCACATGCATTGCAACAGTCGAGCCCATCCTGTACTACTACGCAGTAGACACAAGCTTATCCCCGCCAGAAGCAAAATCTTGATAAGAAACAACATGTAAAATTTTTAATGTAGTTCCTTACGTACATATGCATAATATCTAATATATACATGTAGGAGTAGAATATCGTAGGAGTGAAATTAAGAGCTAAAATACATAAACCACTCGGAAGCTAACATCGCACAGTTGCTGTTTTCTCTAGCAACAAAGTGGAGTAGATTTTCAAACAGCCATAGTTACAAGGATAGTTTATATCCACTTTGCCTAATACAGACATTGTATTCTGCCTTGGTTAAGCGATAACTTTCCATGTCTTTAGTAAACTGGTGTAACGAATTTATACTATATCAGAATACATGTATACATAAAATATATGTATAGTGTACCATAATATCATGAGATACAGGTACGTGTATTCAAATTTCAAAAACTGTAATGTAATGAGATGAGCTTTGTAGGATGCGAATAGACTAATGAACAATGATCAAATTTCAAAGTTCGTCCCCCCCTCGTATTTAAAATTAGATACATATATCATTAGGAGTCAGTAGTGAGTATACGATGCATCGAATTACCTAGGTATTTGAGCATGTTGCGTCGGACGACCGAAAATGTTATTAGTCGTTCGCTAACGAGAATTTGAGTCTGTGGTTACTTTTGAAAATGGAGAATTTACATTACTGGCATCAGATAGCTGATTTTTACTTTGTATTAAAGCTATTTTAATACGGCCAAATCGTATTTCACGGCTCTTGATGCAAATGCAGGACTTCGTCCCCATGGCGAAAATTATTTATTTAAGAGATAACAGGAGAATTGGGGTTTTAGGTGAAAAATAATCTTTACCTCATTTAAATACCAAATCTCCATGAAATATGATCCTTTTCATTCTCTTCTCTAATATTTACTCTTTTTCGCCTCTTCTTTCACTGTTTCTCCATTATCCCCTTGTGGTACCACACCTCTTATCCTTTCCTTCTCTACCGTCACGCACCGACACCTTTTTCACTGTAATGAAGTAATATAACGCAAGGACACTAATTATTTGCTACTTTTCATTTGTATTTTGTATTTTAAATTTCGCGTACCTAATAAATGCTGCTCTCGCGTAATTGTTTATTATGTCAATCAGTTCTGATGAAAATCCAAATGAAATCGTGTGAATTTCTTCATTTGGAAATTACGAAATTAGAGGCTATGTTTTACGATTAGACGCCGAGGTAATGTTAAGTAATTTATCATTGAAAATTTCACTGGCAATCCAACACGGGTGAAAGTTCTTTGTTCTCATACGAATGTTTGACGATGCCCTCCTTTGCTGTCTGTGACTGCTAGAATTGATGGCACACGCTTGTCTGACAGACCCAACCCACAGAACGCGCTTGAGGGTTTAAGTTTCAGTTTGGGCTTGGGTTCAGGTTCGGTACCGATGCGAAAGCAGAGTATAACAGATACACTTCTTTCAATCGATATCAAAAGAGTTCCGGCCATAAATCTTTTACGTGTTACAAGCAGAGCCCCGTGCGCCTGTATCGGACAAACGAGGAACGTAATTCTTCCGTCATTTAATTACATCGATCTCGGCCGCTTCTGTTTCACCTTTTGCCCTGAAGTCCCAAGCTGTACGACCTACATCTCTATATGACCGAACATTACCGAGCCACGCCCGTGTGTGCTCCTAATTCATCTCCCGAACACTGCGGTTGACGTAGTGTCTTGACTATAGGAGAAACAGCCGTAAAATCATGAAATACCTATATTAAGTCCTATAAAAGGCCGTGACCTTTCCAATTTCGTACAAAGTTTCTTCGTTAATGCTGTAGAAGTATCTTTTCACTCGTATCTATTAACCCCCCATGTACTTGAATTATCAGGTTATCGAAAAAATTAGAACGAGTAATATAACATGCTCGAAGACTTTGGTATAGTATTGCTTTAAGAGAAAAGAAAATTAAATCATTTTCCCCTTAAAGGTATATAAAAAATCTTACAGCTTATAGGTGCAGTTATCGTGATATAATATATGGATGGTTGAAGGTTGCGGTCAAATTTTCATAACGAACTGATGCATTGTAATGTACCTATATGTTTGCCTGGTAGGATTCTTATATTGTTTGATTTAGTGAATCTCTACCGTATTGGCTGATGGAAATATCTCCCGATAAAAGTGCTAAGAGTCACTAGAGTACCTTCTGTGACCAGGACGCACGATTAGGGCGATTCTTTATTTAATGGTTCCATTTCAGCTAGGTTGGATCGGAGTTGTGCAAACGCGACGTCAGACTACAGTCTCTACCACCGCGACCTTATCCGCTATCGACGCTTTAAACCCTTGTGGAAAGCATTGCGTTATCGACGACGCTGGGATGAATTTGTCGTTCCTGTAAATTTATCGAAATCGGACGAAAGACTTCGAGTTGACTAGCCATTTTTTTTCTGTCACACCCTTTTTTCTCCTGTTATGCCTTGCTGCGGTGTCTTTTTTTTCTTATGTCCGAGACTCGTATCCTTCGTCAACAAGAACTCTTCAAGGATCATATTTATTCGAGAGTCTGTAACGTCGCTGTCTCTGACTCTTCTTTTACCCTACAAGTTTCTCCTTATGTAAAATTTAACTGAACAATTGTCGGTTCGAATTTACGCTGGAATTATCTTGCTCCATTTCAAAGTGCAGATTTATTCACCTCGTAAAACCTAAGGGTGGGTTATGCACTTAACGCCAGACGTGTCTAGCTAGTTTCTCTACACTATCCACTTGGATGGCTTTATCGTTGTCATTTATAGCCAATGAAGCAAAACTACTGGTCATTAATAATTCATTATTGTCGATGTAAATTGTTTTCATTTTTTCTGCTTGTTTCTGCTTTCGTATTTTTTTTATCATTCACACATATTTTATTACAGATTTTCATAAGTCTTATATGAATTTTTCTAACGTCGGTTCCTTCCATCTTTGTGTCGTTCAAAAGTTACGTGTGAAAAACACTCAACTATCGTATCCCTGGTGGTTGTCAAACTGCAAGTTGAAATGTATAATTGTTTTGTCCTTCTGTTCTTTAGATTGCTTTTCATCCGCGGAGTTACTATAGTATATTTCGCTATACCGACGGATACTATCTGCGCAACACTCAATGTTAAATGAAGATTTTACCTTGCGGGCTTGTTCTTGATGGGGAGAATGAAGTTACCATCTAGAAAGAGTAAGCGAGTAAAATGAACGTATCCCAGGGACAATGGAAGTTCAGAAAGTGGAAAGTCCCAGAAGTGTATTAAATCCCTCAGAGGAGGGGACAAAATCCAAGAGTCTCGTGGAGGTATTGGGAAACTGTGTTCTGCGATGAAAAATACAAAACTAAAAAGTTTTAAAAAGTGGATAGGTAAAATTTGAATAGGGAAGGATCGTAACGTAGAGAAGGACTTGACCCTTAGCATCATAATGTATATACGACACAATTTTTTAAAATTAATTTTCTAGTAATTTTTAATAAGTTTCATGAAATTAAATATAAATTTTTTATTTCTAGCCATCATACACAGTGTTTCCTAATTTCCTGAATTTGACTTCAGATTGGGAATCGGTTACTCCAAAAACATGTAAATCTGTACGGAATACGTAGATTAATCTTATAACTTAATCGGTGGTAAACCATTAACTGAGTATTCAATTTTGAAATATATGTATACGCTTGTCAATAAAGATATGAATTTGAAATTTGCGTGCTCGTTGAACCTAAACTTGCGAAAATAATTTTCTACCAAAAAAACTACGGCTTTGGTCTTTATTAACCGTACCATTCCAAAGGAGTTCAAGGCTCTTGTGAAAAGTATATTTCTTTTTCGCAGCTTACTTTCCTTGCCATCCAGGAAGATGAAAAAAGAACAGAGTAGCACTCGAGAAGAAAGTGCTGCGGCTTTTACACTCGCCTATACCTTACACTCGAGCCATAGAGTGTTAGAACATTTTCGCGTGAGAAGCGTTATCGATGAACCATAAAGTTCGCAAAGGTAAAGCCATTCCAAAAGGAGTATGATGGTCCTTCGCCGAGGGAAGGATTAGCCAAGAGAAGATGCTTCGAAGATGGTTGAAAAAAATGATAAAATATTGAAGCTCTTAAAAAATTGAATCAACAATGATTCAATGGTACGAACAACAATTCACGATAATAGTGATTTTTTGAAGAGTGGCCGTATTCGCGGGTGCTGAAAACCCGCGAGTGAAGAATTTATGTCTGAATAAAATAAAGAAGAGTGAGTAACGGTGACTCGACCGATTTAAACGATTAACTATGTAACTAATTAATCATATTTAGTGAGTTTGAGTGATGTCGGCAATCTCATGCCGTGATGGAAAATAAAAGTAAATTTAAAAAACAGGATCACAAGTCACTATAAATCATCGCTGCATTCTTCTCTTCATTGAGAGTCGATATAGTGATAACGGGCGTGACGAAACATTATATTTCTTCGTAGGATCTTTTTTAGCCGATTTTTATGCATAATCAGATAAATCACACTTTCCTTAAAGGGATACGTTCCCACGGCTCGTATAGGCTGCGAGATATAATAGTGATTTTAAAAAAGTTAATACCTTAATTAATGGCTATTCATTATGGGTCCGTGCTTACAGCTTCTAGAAATTAACTCCTTAGGGAACTGTTGGTCTTATTGCTATTTCGTGAGCAATATCGTCTTATGTTTTACGAATACCGTGGAAAGCTAAAAAGAGGGATTATTGAATAAAATGAAAGAGAAACAAAAAAATAAAGTAAGAATCAAACCGATGGAAAGGACAGCCTTGCAGACTGAGTTTCTACCTACAAACACCTACCGTCTTACAATACAGAACCGATGGAAGGACAAAGTGCTGCCCTGAATACGCTTTAGTCTCGACACGGATTGAAATATATCACGTGATAAAAAGGTAGATAAAAGGGAGAAAGAAAATAACAGTAGGCGAAGATTCATTTACGAATCCGAGACAAAAAAATATTGGGTCGTCAAGAATGAAATTAGTAAGTTATCAACCAAGTTTGCCTTTTTTTATAAATTTCATCCTTTATAACCCAATAGCTTCATATAAAGTACTATAGCGTCCGTTAATATGGGAGAAGATTAGAAAAAAAAGATTGAAATATAATATGCCATTGAAGTTTCCTAAAAGTTTGAATATGCTGTCATTGATAACGTCTGATGATAAGACCTCAGACTTCTTTTATTCATGTAGAGTATATTATTTGAAAAAATTTCTATTTCCCCGATATTAATTATTCCACGTGTACCCATTCACTCTACGGGTTTCACATTTAATTATAGTTAGTATTGAAATTTGCGTTCTACGAAACTCATATCAGTAAATAAAGTAACGAGTTTTGATGTCGAGTCTCATATGAATTCATATTACCTAAATAATTATTCTCCGAGATCGTATATCGTTTGATGTTTTGTGACATAAGAAAATATAAAAGTATAAAAGCATTAATAATACTAAATTCAAGAAGTTTTACAATAGTACTAGGCAGCAACGATACAGAACGCTTTGAAAGCAATTGTTTTTCATTTCCTCTTTCTCATTATTAAAGTCTCTAAAGAGAGTCTGCTACCTGGTAAATTATTAGAGACGTAAGATCTTTGGTATAAATGTACCTACAGAGTAGGGAAGAAAACGAGAAGAAAGAATGTACCAACAAAGAAAATGATCGTAAGCTTATTTACAACGAGTGCAATGCTAGGATGAGAACTGCATTGCAAAATAGAAATCGAATTTCGTGAATTATTCCCATTGGGAATGAGTATTCAAGAGTACCTGAGAAAAGCTATTCAATAATAAGACCACGAATTGAAGTTCACCTGCACAATGCGACATAGCTATATACATGTCCTGTAATCTCGACGTCGCATCGAGACAATAAAAGTCACGATAAAACAGTAGAAGGAGCTTTCATAAAAAAGCTTTGAGTTTACTTTGCATTCTAAAAAACCTATGTTGCCTTTTATTTATATCAACGCAAAGTTCATTATCTTTATTCTCATCTGAACTGAGTAAAATTAACGATTCGGTCGTGATAGTGTTGTTATTTATTATAGGAGTATAAATTTTTTTCATAATTTTCTAATACCTTGCTGATTGTTACTAATGTCTTGTGACAAGGTGCAATTTAATAGATATTAAATTCATTCCTATGCAGGCACATCACATGAATCATGTTGCATTGCTGTTGAAAGATAAAAAAATTGGTTGTCGATATATGAAAATATTAAAAAGCATGTATTTATACTCATTTCAATAAGCATCGTACTCGTGCTTACAATTCATGTGTGGTTCGACGTTCGTTAACAACACGTTCTATAGCCACGTGATGCAGTTTTCTTATCCAATGAAATTGTTAACGGTTACATATGTTTTGTCTGTTGTAATGCTTAATAATATACGCTCATGACGTAAAAGCAAAAAAAAAATGTAATTCCAATCGACATCATTTGTTTGTCATACGTACACGTAAAACTCCGCGAATAAATCTTGTACGTGTAGCATGACAGAGATTCGACTAAATTCGCAAATTCATTTCCCCCCTTTCTGGTACAATCGATAAATTCCTATATATTTTTCAAAGGTTATTGCCATTTAAAAATGCAATATCTTAATTACTTAGTAAAACGTAAATATAAGATATACGAAATTCCAAGTCCTTAAACCAGCCATACAGTTATCACATAGAGCGAACAATTAAGCAATATTCAGTATAGTTACATCTAGAAAGTAGTTATGCAAAGTATAGAAAGTAAAGGAAAGAAAGAGAATAAGTAAATCCAATGCAAGTATTATCTTCTCAAAGCTTTCACCACTCGAAATAATGAGTCATAAACATTAAATCCAAGGACACGTAAACGCAAGCTGGTCCCCTATAATAAATTGGAATCTAAATACACAATTAAACTTTCGCTAGCGAGGTTCAAGGCTAGAAAGATACTAAGCTTTTTTGGTTGAATTTAGGAGGCTTAACTTCATTGCCTTCATTAAATTTCTGCTAGTAGAGCAGCAAGTCGGATACTTTGCGGTGTAAAAGGACTGTATCGCATACCTAGCATGCCGGAAATGCTCTTGGGGAATTGTTCGGGATGAAAGTCCCCACTTAATTTTATCCAGGGACAAATTGTACCGGCCCACTTGACATTTTGGCAAAATACTTCACCACAGAGTTATGTCTTACGAATGAACGCGACAAATCTTTTCTCGGCTTGAGCTTTCGGTTTATCCCATAGGTATACCATTTTAGCTACGACGAACGATCTTTTGAGCAACACATCTCAAAATTCTCCTTATTTCTCAAAATAATTTTTTAAAAACGGACAAAATTACGGTACTTGTGAGACTTTAAATATCTCATTAGAAATCCAAATATACCTTTTATCCGTGTAACCATTTAGTTCTGCGAGAGTCGCAGACACAATGTAAAATGCACGGTGGGGAATGTTTGAAATTAAATCCTTTATGTTACTTTACATTAGACGGTCTTTGTTTACCTGTTAAAACGGAATGCTCGTATGTAAGTTTGCAAGCGAAACTAGAAACTTTTTTAATTAAACCCAAAGACCAAGTTTGAAAATTAAAAATTGCTACCGTCAAAGTTATACACGTTCGGTTCACGAGTATGATGAGATTGACTTGGATCATTAGCACGGAAACTCTTGTTCTGCCGGTGACGTTCACTACTATCCTGGTATCAGAGCCAATTGGAATACATGAAGAACTGTACAAGGCAAACATGAATCTCGAGGGAATTTTGAAGTGTAGATCAAAGTACATTCTTAGCGGATCTAGATCATGAGAAGTCATTCGAGTAATGGTTATTGACAGGAACTAGTACAGGAAGTGACGTTCTACCTACAGTAATGGAGCACGTATGCACCGACCTATTACATAGTAAATACTCGATGAAAGCAGAAAATTCATTTTCAACGTAATATCAATTCCATGAAACTAGATTCTCCGCATTCACATACTTGTACGTACCAACGTATCACCCTTATGGATCCGTATACTAAACAACCCTTGGATCCTTTACCTTCGAATATTTCTCACCCTTGAAATTCTAATTGAATGGTCGTATTAACCCTCCTAACCTAAAGGCGAAAGGGTATCTCGAGTACTCGCTAATTCCCTTTCCCTTTACGTATTATCGTAAACTCTACATGCTACTCTTGTTGTGTGACGTTGAACGTACCGGAATCGCAATCGGCACGATATTCGACCAACTTCGCGCCGTGAACGTTCTTCGTCCGTTCTGATCAAAATTTGTATATTTACCAACCATGTTGACTTATTATTCATGTTAATTGCGTAGTTTGACAGTACTGATGACTTTGGGTATTCTATGCACCTCAGAACGTAGCCAAATAATCACGATCGTGTTCCCAGTAGGATCTGTCAAATTCACGGGACACGTGTTATCTAATATCAACAACACATCACACATTCCAATTGTCAGTACAATTATCCGAAAACATATTGCGAAAATGTACAAGGATTTCATCCAGTGATCGGACTGTCGGAATCAGGCGGTTAAATCAATTCGCCGTGAAGTTCACAGGGAGTTAATGGATGTGAAATTGTTGGGTCATAAAACGTGGTAGGAAATTAATTACAGACAAAAAAAGAGTATTTATGAATAACAGAGAAAAAATTATTACATCGTCAAAATGATTACAGAAATTAAAAAAGTTTTATACCTTTCGAAAACTTTTTTAAGACTTCGTATTTTATAGGTACTAACTGTGTAGTATATAATATATATATTATATATACATATAATTTTTAATTACAACCGTTTGAAAAGAAAGTAAATTGTAGAACGAAACGAGAAGCCGTATAGTATTATGATACGATAAAATTAAGAATGAGGTCGTTTTTCTTCTTTGTCATTAAACATTTTCGTAACGTTGAATTACTAATTAGAAATAGGACGCAGTTGGTTGGCTCAACCAACCAGGGACCAGGGACCGCATCGTGCATGTTCATAAATATGTATAGTATCTAGGTAAAGAGTTGGGTATCCGTAATTTGTATAAAACTTTGTCCTCTATTTAATTCCAAGTTCTAACGGCCCTCACGTATTTTATCATTCCTTTGGATTTACTCAATGATCGTGACTTTTCTCCATTCCTATTTAACCACCAAAAGCGCCTAACTCGAAAGCTTCGCGGCACGACGTTGCGAAGTCGTTGGGATTGTTAGTGTGAAAAGTTTACGCTGACTTTATAAATTTCACAAGTTTTTATATTTTCTCATTTTCCTACCATCCGCACTTCCTCGTAACTCGTGCTAAAAAAATCTGCTTAATGTGAAGCGGTGGACTTCTTACTTGGATAACTGTTATATAAGAATTTCTTCCCCATTAATATAATGTCAGTTTACGGCAAACTACACGTTCGAAACGCCTGTTCGTATATAACTTATACATCGTAGTTTATCTGGTTTTCGAAAAAAAAATTTGACAGGTTAACTAACATTTTCTTTCCCTTTGAATGCTATCCTGGATTTTCTGCATTTCAGGGAAATCTAGAAGTTTACCCTTTACGAAAGTTGTACCGTTCATCCCGATGGCGTTGGCCAGACAAATAACTTTCTGACTTTGGTTCCTTGGAAATGAAAAAGTTTCTTGAATTTAGGGCAAGCTAAGTTATTAGCAGTCAGGTATTTACGGTTTTAAAATCCACTGTGAGTATTGTATAATTGCATTTTTTATGCGGCGCGATTTAGTATATGCAGATATAGTATTAAAAGGACTTGGCAAAAATTGTTAATCTCAATGCGCCTCGCGTTATTCCTTTTAGTAATTCCTTGCCCGTTTCCCTTGAAATCATTTATCGTTTCTCGTATTAAATTTATAGCTCCGTAAGCTGAAACGAACAGTCCCGCGATACGGTTAACTCCTTCGTAAAATTCCTTGACGATTGTCATAAAAATTGTACATGAAATAATGGAACTGCTCTCGGGAAGAATCGGTTATATTCGGATTTACTCGGAATCGAATGATCCTTGTGGCAAATTTACAAATGTTGAGCTCCTCTCGAAGTTTAATAAGATTGTGCCCTGCTTCCATGGTTTTCGCAGTCACGATGAACATAATGGAACTTTGAAAAGTTTCCAGTTACCAACATTTTCCGGAACTTCTTACAAGCAGATTGTTACGACATAAGCGGACTTGCAAGACTCGCATTCAGGGTGCTTGTATAATATTTCTTAGAAAATTATTTTCTCACGTTCATTCAAAGTAAAGTTACTTTATAAAGTAACGTACAATGATATAACCGATTATTGGCTACTGCATAAAGAGAAGGAAAATATGAATATAAGAAAAAATAGTAACAACCTGAAACGTATTTCGTTTGATCGTACGGAGAAGAAATTTAATGGAACCATGTCTTTGTTAAGTATATTATACAATTATTAAATATTTATAATACTTTACATAGAGTGAAGAAACTCTCGATGAATTCTCCTCTCGAAAATCAGCGAAATTTAATCATTTTAAATGCAATTCTGTGTACTATAATTTTTCGAAATTATGCATTATTTAAACAATACACCTGATCCCACTTTACAAACGAAATAATTTCCTTGGTATTTACCTCTCTTCCTTTAAGTTAATATGCATTAACAACTCATAATTTACCCCACAGTGATTAAGATCAAGCCGGAATACCAGGTTGCTTGAAATAAACTCGACCTAGTATTTCTATTACTACAATATCTAAAAGTGTAAAGCTCGTCTGACTGTGATCCATTTATAGGGATCTATATATACATACATATCATATATGAATGTACAGTAGAACTTCTCTTAGCCGATTACCACACTGCTGCTCCAATCAGTTAAATTGTATATGTATGAAAAGTAAATAGTTTTTTCTCCAATCCATTTACCTAGGGCACTCGTCGTTGCGATTACGTAAACCGATTAAATACAAGTGGAAAGAGAAGGAGATTCGTTGAAAAGTACAGTGAATTTGAATAAGCAATAGTAATCCACTAACGTTACACACTCAAATTATTTTCAATCTATAACCATATATCATGAATAAAAAGGAATAAAACATCATCATTATCCGTTGCAGGTCGTCAGGGCCGCAAGTCCTGTTCTGCTACGCGTAATTGCCTTAGGAGCTTTCTTCATCTACTGCACAGTAAGTATACATATAAAAATATTCACCTATAGTTAAAACGTTTCATCGCAAATGCAATTTTCAAAGTGACTATACTGCATAAAGAACAATATCCAATGCTTGAAGATTCTCAACAGATATCTCGAAACTCCGTTCCAATTCATGAAAAGGTCTTGGTAGTCATCTCGTTCCAACGATATTCTCCATTACTTCGTTAAAAAATGTCTCCCAATGGTGATGCCACCGGTAAAACAATGGGAATTATACGAACGATAAAAACAAGGACACAAGTGTCATTACGAACAGCTCACTAACCAAAAAGATCTCGAAATGCATGACTTTAGCTTTGGTTGACCTTTTCCCGAAAATCCACACCGACGACGAGTAGGATTAGATGTTAGCTTTGAATTAGGAAATGAAATCCGGTCGCTATTACGTTGCGGTTTTCTCGGGATATGGGCCTGTGGGAGCTTCTGGCGCGTGCGAAACGATTTCTCCGTTTACGGGCCTGACCATGCTACCTATCTACACCCGAAACTGAATCACCTTCCTAATTGGTTATGGGCTTTATGATCTCCTTTTACATTTTCGGACAATTTCATGACTGCTACCGATATTAATGATATTGAATAGACCTTCAGGGTCTTCGTAAGGATTCTGACAGGCACACCGGTCACCTCATGAAAATCTTTACTCTCGTAGAAAATAGTATGTGTCATATCTATGTATGTATATTGGAGACTCTAGGAACGAAATTCTACATTCTTGTCCTAAATCATGAATTTCTCACGTTACAGACCATCGTAATGTATCCACGTCCCAACGTCGTGACGTGCACCGTTCGCGTTTGGCTACGTGAAATCGGATTTTCTTTGACCTACGGTGCACTCATGCTGAAAACCTGGCGGTGAGTAATACGTATTTTACTATTCACGAAGAAATTCTTTGCCAACAACATTTATTACGTCAGAAATGTTTCGGAGCAACTAATATACATATGGTTGGCTTACGACCGGTTACATTCCTGACACGAAATTCATGGTTTTACTGGATACACGTGTAAGTGTGTCACAGGAAAAATTAACATTTTGATCTCAGAGTTACTTTTTATTTTTTATCGAAAAATAATAAGTTTAATGGTCCATAAATATCAAGATAAACGACCGTGTTATAAATTCTTACTGTTCGCTGTAACTTTACGTTATGGCCAGTTAATGGGTTCAACGTTGAACCGGGTATATCCAGAAAGTTTGTTCCTTTATCTTGAGACGTACAAGTAATCGAGATGATTCTCAGGAGCATGTAAATTTACAATAGCACAAGCACGCTGATCGTTCGTACAAATATATTGAATTTTATTGAATAATGTGCTCACATATATTCTGTTCTTATTTTCTTAAAAAACTCCATGGAACCTCCAATAGATATTGCACGAACTGCAGTAAGTCTTATGTGCAATACAAGGACACAGGCTTGTCAGGCCTGACACAGCAACGTCTGACAAATTCGAATATACTTAATTTCCGTGCCATTTTCGTGCAATCAGCCATTGCAGCTGCAGCTATGCATTTACTGTAACAGATACAAAGGCTCTTTCCCTTATAAGCCATATACGAAAAGATCATATGGAAAAGTAAGGTAAACGCGTACATACGTAAGGGACCATTAAAAATTCTAATAAGGGTAAGAGGAAGCGGTGCCACGATGGAGAACCACTTCGATGCCATTTTCTTCGAAAGAAGCACTTTGTACGACACGGACCATTTCTTATGTGCATGGAAATTTTGTTTCTTACAGTATTTATATACGAATTAGCTATCAACTATTTGGTACGACTTTCGTGCACATACAATGGTATAGCAATGATCTATATAAGCGCGTAAAAGGTTCAGGATGAGAAGGTGCAGAAAGTTTTGGTACATCGTCGAGGATCGATGTGTCGTCTTTCGCGGGAGTTTATCGTCCTTTTTTTTATCTTATCTACCTCAAGCCATCCCAAACCCCAGATTCGAGTAAGGGGAACTTTGAGCTTCGAGCTTATCAACGATCGATGGTCGACGAGTTTTCAACCACTGAACGACGATCCTCACATACTTTCTCTTTATTTTTTTTATTTTTTTGAAGTTGGAAGAGTAACCAATCCTGTAGACCTCTTACGAATTTCCGATCCCTAGAGATTTCTGCGACAGCTCGCCGCTCCCGTAGTTACGACTTAGTCACTAGATACTCGGATGAGTCTGGTACGGTGAGTGAAAGTTGAAAAAATCTCACAGGTCAGTTATAAAGTAAGAACTTTTCTTGGGGCTCCAAATCTTTCTTTACGCTTCCTAAACAATTTATTCAAATCCTTAATACCTTTAACGCTTACTTATAAAATTTATTAGGTATAGTTGTAGTCGCAAAAGAAAAGACAAAAAAAGTAACAAGTTTATTAAGTCATAATATACAATACACCAGCAAAAAAACAGAGAAGCAAGATTGGATAATCAATATAAAAAATTGTAGTCTACGTGACAACTAAAAAAACTGCAAGTAAAAGATACAGCAGTTATTTTGAAAAGTCTATAGGTAAACTATACCAAACTAACTATAATACAATCTAAGATGCCAATAATAATACGCAAGGACTTACTTTATTGCAATTATTCTTATTTACGTATACTAATAAAATTCCTATGCTACGGAAATCAGACTCCGTTAATTACAGTTAAATCTTCCCGTATTAAAGATATAATGCATTGAGCCATATTATACTAATGTAATGAAACAAGTCCGTACTGAAGTAATATTTGTACACATATTCACATAAATATTTGTACATACCGATATATGAAATTTCACAATATTGACTACTATCTTGTAGTGCTCATTACGGAAATTAATTACGCTATCCAAATAGAATCACATACCAGTCACTATAGCTATTTCGTTTCGTCAACTTACTGGACTAATATAATATCAAGAGACTGAGGCGTGTCGTATCAAATACGTATACCGTAACGAAGACGAGACCATCAGAATATACAATTCCGTAATTCTACTATGTCATATGGTATAATGAAAAAGTAATATATTAGTATATGAAAATCACATTCTACAATATCACAGCAATTCCATAATGACATTAAGAGCATCTGAGTCTCCTAGCTCTTCCGGCAATTAATTAACCACCGATAAGCGAATTACAGGTAACTTCATAATTCCGTTTCATAACGCGATTTCCTCGACACCAAATTGCACGAACCATAATTGAATTGTCCGCCTTTGTTTTAAATCCCACAAGTTCAATTTAAAAGCACCGCTTTTATGTTCGACTTTATTGTACCGTAAAATTCAGTTGGCAATATATTCTGCGTTCATGAATTGACAAGATTCCTTATATTCGAAAAATTAATTGTCATGAACAATGGTCGCTTTGACATATTAATGACTGATTAAATAATAAAGTGATATTTTAACGAATTATTTAACTAGTCTACTAGATTGATAACCTCAAATGTCTAATTGTAAGCTTTTTATATTTTTATTTAATTAACGAGAATAAAATATTAGTATTCACTTCTTAACGTGAAAACTTTGTAAAAGAAACGACGAAAATAATTAGTATCCCCTTTTATTCGTTATCGTAATCAATGTACATTTATATTCTCAGTATCGTCGAACCTTAACCTTATCCTAATTCAAATTTCACAGCATCTTACGGTTTGGGATTTTAATTCACTTATTAGATTTTGAATTAGTTTATTTTAGAAGTTGGCTGTACAGAAAAGATCCAAGGGACTAATTAACATACTGCGATTAGTGATTACCTATATTTTACGTGATTCACCCAACTGATAAAACTTATCGCAAAAACATATTAATTTGCAATTGTCGAATTTTCAACTGTTTATCAATTATCTTATATATAAATATAATAGAAACATTAATTACAGGTACTTGCCTATGTAGAAGATATTTGTTTGCCATATACACGCTCGCATTTGGAGATGGCCGGGCGTGAAATACCCTTCTAAACACATGCCTTTTCTAATTTCAGGATATCTGTAATATTTCGCGTGAGGTCGGCGAAGGCCGTCAAAATAACGGATATGAACCTACTAAAGCGGCTTGGGATAATCGTCATGATATTCAGCGTGTTTCTTGGTATTCGTACGCTGGTGGCGCCGCCTGTCGTGATAGTGGCGCACACGGCGGACAAATTAAAGGCCTATTTATGCCGCACTGACTGGTGGGATCACAGCTTTACGACACGTGAGTTGAACAAATACTTAGCAACCAAATCTATACTTTATTATTATTATTCCCTTAGTTCAATTATGCAAATAATTATTGACAGTATGTTTTTTGCAATATTATTGATGATATTGCAATAAAATTTGTATTACTAACGCGCACGCGGAACGTAAAACAGTTTAATGGCGGATCTGGTTAAAATTCTCGTGGCTAATAATGAACTCTGTGCGGCTTTTGCACTGCATTTTCAGATGCTTAAGAATTTGATACCAAACCTATGAAAGTTTTGATTCTAGATTCACTAAAACTATCGATCTTATGCTCCAAGTATGTCCGTTCTACTTCAGTTTACCTTTTTATGGGAAATCGTAAAACTCTTGCGGAATAATCTTGCGCAGTGTCTATAAAAGCGTGTGAATGAAAAAAGGGCAAGAGGAAAGTAATTCAAAAAATTTTCCCCTCGGAGATTGGTTATCGTTTCCGGTAGGCGTGACAGCCATTCCAAGTAATTTTCGAGATGCCAGGAGAGACATTTTACGATGACATGGACATTCCTACACACGAAAATAATACTCACACGATCGTGCAACTAGACGACAATAAAATGAACTTGTTGACTTTTATTATCCATTATTATAAATATTTCGGCAATAATATTATTTATATTATTGAAATTACGTCAAGACGCTAAATTTTAGCTTGCAAATATTTCTTTTTATGATTACATATTTATCTTGTATGTCGCATTTAAAAAAAATAAATGTAATCAATAAAAGGAACCCTTAGCAAATAGGGGTGCGCTCGGAAACCTCAATTAATATTATTCTAGTACCTACGTTGCATCTTATTTTATCAATCTCACTCCGAGGAAGATGGAACGATACCGGAGTGTGCTCTAGCGAGATTTATAAGAATGCTTTGGTAGGTGAATATAGGAATGAGATATTTGAGAAAAAAAATTAGAAATGTTCCCCGGCCAATTACCCTATACTACACGTTGAAGGTTAACAAAAGAAAAATCTTTTCCATCCTATGAACAAAATTAACGAATTTTCAACTGTTAAAAAGCAAAATTGACTTCCGACCTGCTTATTGGCAACATGTTTTTCCAATGATGAACCTGCTGACTTGGACCAAACGAACATCATTATCCAAACGATCAAATAATATATTGTAATTTTTTCTTTTACGATGATTACACGATGTGTAATCACTGTTTAAAAAAAAAAGAAAAGAATATGTAATAACGTCGACCGTAAATAAATTTCCAAATATTCTATACAGTTTATTTTTCATCTCATCGTCATCTATCAGTATTTAGTTTTTCATTGAGGAAAACTTGGTTATTATATCTTTTTCTTTTTCTCCTTGTTTAAATGAGCAAAGTATAAGTTGAACCACGTAAAATGTAATTCCTGCTGGTGCCTTTAATTTAATTGAAAACTGTTGTTGGCGTAGTCGAAAATTATAAATTCTCAAGGGATTAACAATTGGATCTTGCCATTCACAAGAAAAAAGAAGCAACGGATTTGAAATTGGCTAAATTGCCATTATCACTTGAATCGTACTTTATTAACTACTAATACCTAGCCGTGAAATTGATTTTCATTGCTTTCGATGGGTTGCATAAGTTTTAACGAATCCTCGACAAGCTCCCTGTATGACGATTCATAAAAAATTGCCAAGGACAATTTATTTGAATAAAATGAAATGCAGTACTTAACTACGTCTGGCAATCCGTTGGCCCATTGCATTCATTTCTTGATATTATGCTACATGCACTTTACATACATTGTATATACAGTTGTTACGTATGGCATCGGTTAGCACTCTCGAAACGGAATGCCAGCCGACAGTCAATAGAATTTCAGAGTCAGTACGTTACCCAGTGCATTGCCCGTGTAACTTATCCAGCCGTTTCGCACACCTAAGGTCCTAACCATACCTAAGAGCATCAGCAAAAATCGACTATATAAGCAGCCAAAATCATGATACTGACGCTCAGAAAATCATTTAGAATCACGCGCGAAAGAACGGACTGCACATTGTCACTCGTGGCTCTAACCGTTATAGTATTAGACCCAGTGTAATATTCGTAATCTGACTTAGGTACGGATTAATTATTACAGACCCTAGGGAACAAGCTGGATTGGTTACCGGGCTAAATTGAGCTACACAGACTAGTCTTTTCCAAATTTAGTAACGCATAAGATTCATAATTTTTTGTTCCACAACATTTCTAATCGCCTTAACCTCACGTACGTTAGGTTTTGTAACTTAATATCACGATCTATATCCCGAATTTCTCATAGTTCAAACACTGCAAACAACAATTTTCTGAATTATTTGTAACAATATAACGCAGAAATCAAATTTCCTTGCATATTAATTATCTATTACCCATCCATTAGAATTTCAAGGAATATCTCTCCATGTTGGAATAGCAAGGCGTGTTTCAACACCTTAAACGAGCAGTGAACCCATCATTGAGTGCATTCTTACCGCTCGGAATTCACTCAAATTTTGTTCACGTTACCTCAGGTCGTTCCTTTTCTTTTAGTTACTTCTAAATTTTGTTTATATGTGCATATTGAAGTTGAAAAATCCCCTTAAGTCTTGTCGAGATTCCTCGTCAAAAAAGTTCAAGAATCGCGACCGACGTGTAATCAAACTTCCTCATGGTTGACGAAAATTCAATGGATCATAAAGTACATATCTTCAACGTTTCTTTTTCTTTGTAAGAACTTTTAAAGATCCCTTAAGAATCCTTTTTCCTTTGCAGAACATAAATACCAAGTCGATTCTTCTTTGAAGTCAACTTATTTTTTGTTCCTATTTTGTTGAACAATTGGACATTCCTACCAAGTGGCATTATGCTATAGCTTTTTCCCATTAAAGAGATATAAATTTCAGAAGCAAATCAATTTTCTCGGACTGCAGCATCAAGTGTAAAAACCTATTACGAAGAATCGAGTAAATATAAACACAGTGAAACACACATTCGTTAAAAATTGGCAACACGCTAATCCAGCCCAAAGCAGATTTTATAAGGGGCGAAACTTTAAACGCGAAAGAATAATTGTATAGTGATGAAGTCTGTAGATAATTAGTCTCCCCTTCGGCTGTATCCCTCCCCACTTCCTGCGAACATAATTTCGAGTAGTGACATTCTTTTTATCTTCGTGTAATTTATTTTATTTGAAAAGGCGTAGGCGCCATTTAATTCACCTGCAGAACGACGAGTCGACATGGCGCAATCAATTATGAGGGAGGCATTCGGGCTTTATTACAAGTATAAAGCGACTTTTAGTCAAGTCCATTATACCAAGTATACCCCTTTGAAAATAAGTTACTATATAACCACTTAGAAATTGATAGAGTTTTTTGACAGAGAAAATTGTAATTTTTTGTTCTTGTATGCCATATTCGTCTTAAACTTTCACCTAGTCATTAGATAAAATAATATTTAAATTGGATAGAACCATTAACGAGAATTTTTTTTTATTTTTTTTATTTTTCTATAGAAGAGAGACTACGTTTCCGTGTAAACGTAGCAGCGACGAGAGCTTCCAAAATCGATCACTCGTAGCATACCAACATACGTATATAAAAATTCGTACGTACATATGTAAGTTTAGGTACAATTTCAGTTCACGATCTGCTACCCAAGTTAAGTATTACGCTCACAGCAAAGAGAAAGCTTTGAGCTTAAAGCTGACAGCGGCTTAAGGAACAGCTAATAAAGCTGCGAAGCAAATCGGTTCTTTAATCCTTCCCCGACATGATTAACCATGCTGCATGGGAGTGTATATCTATACGTTATATAATATATGGGAGCTTCAATGTAATTTTAAGTGACATTAAGATTCTTTCAATGGCAACGATTAGCTGTAGCCATAGTCACGGGATCGCTATGCGACGTTTGTACAATATACAAGACTTACTATATGTATTCACGAGATTTAAGCTCCTCCTAAATCGATTATCAGTGCTTTGCTATACCGTTACGTATAAGTATTAAATTTATCTGTTACAGTGGAGGTAATGTTTCTGATCTGGGGCATTAGGCTATGCATCGTCGTACGTAAGGCACCATCCGAATTCAACGAAAGCCGCTTCATCTCTATGGCAATTTACAACGAATTTCTACTATCAGTCTTCCTCAACGTGTCAATGTGAGTCTCTCGTTTATCACAGCAATCGTTAATCAGTTCCGCGTGCTAGGAGCAAAACGACTTATCACGCGCCGTTCCCTTATACAATGTCGTCACCTTACAATTCCAATGGACCTGTCATCTTGACGAAAGAGAATTGAAAGTCCGTGCGTGTAAGCCCCATAGGTAAAACTGGTCGGATTGGAAAGCCCCTAACTTCTTCCGAGATTCGAATGCTGAAAAACGATCATCGATTTAGTTAAATCGCATTGGGATCATCCGACTAAATTTATCTTATCGGAATTCAAATCCTCTTGGATTTCACGAATTATTTTCCTGTGATCCTATATAACGAATCAAATGTTTTTTTTTCCTTCGATTACGATACCAAATTTCGACGACGGCTCAACGGACTTTTGTTAGGACGATCAAGCGGATGTAATGGGTTTTTACAAAACGATCGTCCTAAAGTGCGACTTATCCATTTTCACGAGCGCCCCGAGACCTGCTGAAGCGCCGTTTTATTGCTTCCTGGTTACTGACCCACTTAGTCAATTGCACGCTGCTATTTCTACGCGTGTCCTACTGTAAATATGCCCTGGCCAGACTACACACTTACCCACTACCTGACTTGGTTTCATTTTCGATGATCTAACTCTGAGGCAAAGGAATCCCCCTTTCCGTCCATTCGTACCATTAGGAACACCCGAGGAGCACTATGGGCGACCTCAGAGAGGTCTGTCGTATTTTGCCAGCAACGGGCATTCGCTTTAACGCGAAGTAGCTAACTCGGTTAAGATAAAGTATAGATAATTGTGTACCGGAGTAAGAAAATAAGTCATTGGTATTATTTAGCAAAGAACTCATTATATGGTCACTGTGTATTCCTAAATTATCTCTTTGCAAAATCTTCCCACCGACGTAAGAAAGGAAAAAGGCAGCTGTACAATCTTCTCCATTTAAAATTTTCAGTTGGTCTTCTATCCAGGAATTCACTAGTGACAATACGATCGCTCGTAAAGAAAGGCAAGACAAACGAAACGATACGTTAAGTCTTTCTCGTACCTTTCTTACTGTTCTCCCCATTTTACACTTGTCCGCCCTTCCTTTTTTTCCTCCGTGCTTTTCACTATCTACATACATCAATATTTATTCACGCGATGAACATCTTTCTTCTAGCTCATACGGCATTTATATATGTCTATAACCTATACTGTGTATATCTATAAGACGAAAAGAACCTTTTTCGCCTGGAATGGAATTGAAGACAACAAAATGAATTCAGTAGCTACTGGACTTATATATACATATATACATATTCCTATCCCAAAAGTTCTTATATGTTTCACGGAATCGTACTATTCCCAGGGTACGATTTTACACGGCAAATAATACATGACCCACATGTGAATATGACATACAGACACCGTAAATCAAAGGATATTCGATTCCTTATTGGCTAGACACTCCTGGGCACTCCTGAGCTCCGCCTCAAGTAAAGTTATTCTTAAATAATTTTGATAAATTTTTATCTGTTCCAGGTTCTTTCTACAGTCGCCGGCAAATCCGGACTTACTCTACATTATTTTTTTCTGCCACACGCAACTTACCGTCACGCTTCTTTTGTGTCTGATATTCGGTAGCAAGGTATGATATCGAGAATGTAATAAGATTTTTTATATATATATTTTTGTGTGTGTATGTGAATTCTCGTTATTTAATATTACACTGATGGTAAAAGGGTTTACCGTATGTACTGCATTACCGACAGGCATATGTGGTATTCCGTGGCGGCGACAAAGAAGATTCCATGGGAAAACTTCCTGGGGCTGCTGGCAAGTTCGTGGGAAAATCTTGCCGCACTCAAGGCACGAGTAATCAGACCAACTCGATTTCACTTCAGCACGGAAATTTTACTGAAGAAAGCGATGGCGTTACGGTAAGAGCTTTCGTATTTCTATTGTAAGAGACACAACAAAAGAATTACGTCATTATTATATCTCATATACGGGAAACAGTAGAGATGGAATACCGTAAAAATATTAGTCTTCCTTATAAATTCCACCATTGAATTCATTTGACTGACATTATTTTCTGACACGATCCTGAACTTATGAAGAATGTTCATGATCGCTTCAAAGTTCAATGGTTTTGAAATATAAGCATTCACGCATCGTTGAGAATCAATTTTAATAATAAGTATCGCCTGCTTTCGCCTACACGTAAAATGTACGTATTTAACTCGTATACATAAAATAAAAATCACAATATACCAAGACGAGAAATAAGGGGGAAAAAAAAAGGAATTTTCGGTCGAAAGCAATTTTCAAGACGATCGTCTCAGAGGAATCAGATGAGTTTGCACGCCACGAGATTCTTGTCATTGAAATTGATGTCGAAGACCAGAAACATTTCACAATGCTAAATTTTCGTACACGTACGAAAGATTACGAGCTGGAAGAAGAAGGAACCGAGAACTCTTTTGCAATAACGTAGCCAATGTAGCATGAAATGGCGGACGGGAACATTGAAACTTTAAGGTTAACTTATTAAGGGTGCTGGCATATCCCGTTTATACATTAGAAGCACGTAGATAATCGAGTAAACAAAGTTTCCGAACTCCTATACATAGTTTATCGCGTATGAACCTTCTAACAGACACCTACCTAACTACCTGTAGATACATTACATATATGATATATAGCGTGACACCAAGGATATACTAGGAAAGTAAATATCGATTGGCAGTTCAGAAAACGCACGAATTTCCCTAGTACCTCACTCTACTGGGTCCACTTGGAATCTTTATTTCAACAAACATCCAACTTCCTTCGATACTAGGATCCCTTCCTATATGTCATACATACATATATGTATACGTGTTGTGAAAACAAGGTGCGCGAACGCGCACGTAACTACGTTACAGGAGGAATTCCGTCGTCTCTACACGCAGCTGGAGTTGCTCAAGGAGAAGAACATGCGACTGGGCAACAGGCATCTCGTTGCGAAAATTGTAGCCATGCAGGACGCGGCGAATCGTGCGGAAACTCAAGTATCGACGATTCAGGCGATATCCACGACGATGAGACTGAACAACCTGAGCAATCCTAGCGGGGAGGAGCTCGTGTCGAATTTCCGTTGTATAGATACCCAAGATGGTAAAAATTCATTGGACACAGGTACCCGTGAGAAATGTTCTTCAGATACGTCAGTGAGGAACGGCTCTAGGACGAAGGACTCGATTGCGCTCGAACGAGGGAAGAATGGAAAAAGCATCACCGCGACGGTGGGTACAACCATGACGATGACGACGGCGACGACGGCGGAGAGAGTCCTCGAGAGAGCCGACTCAAAGGACGTGACTAATAAGAAATTCTTGCAGGCCGACGATAAAATAAATAACGAGGTCATTTCGACGAGTCCGCGAGCCGCCACCTCGGAAGAGATTGCAGAGACGAGCGTCGAACTGAGAAATAAAGACGATGGAGTCAAAGAGAAGTGTAAAAATAAATCCGGACACGCTAGAACGCATGCTATTGTCATTAATCTCGACGATAAGAGTAGATTCTCTGAAGAAGTCACCGTCTAGGATTGTACAGGACATTTTTATGGGAGCACGCGTGAGACGGATTAAAGGTAGTAAATAAATGAATTAATCACGTGTGGGGTAAAACTGAAGTATAGGATGACACCTGGTGGAATTATCAGAGGAATTTTTGCATGAGGTGTAATAACGTCTTTGCACCATTTTTTTTCAAGGTTCTTTTTTTTATATAAATGAATATTTCTTCCAAGCAACAATGAGTATTACTGTAAACGTGTCTGCGAGTAATCGAAAGCGTCGGGATATCTTTTATCGTTAGATTTACATAGAAGACATGGAGATATTCCCGCATAATATATATAAATATAAATATATATATATAATATCATCGATTCATAGAAAGCTTTTTATTATTTTTTAACGCCATACATCGATCTTGAAGGATCCTAGACGTTCTTATTCGTCGCTGAACGTGTATGTATATAGGTATTGAATATAAAACGTTTACTCTGTAAATATATTGTATATACCAATGCATGTAATACACAGTGAAATTAATTACGTATACATTATACTCTCGCGCTTCTGATCCAATGCATATCATAATGAAGATTTCCCTAATATACAATTCTTAGAAAAAGAATATATATATATATACGTAACAGTGAATCATCCTACGGATGGATACGATATACATAGGAATTAGTTCATTCAACTGACGCCATGGTCACGAAAGGGTCCATCTGAGCCCCATAAAAAGGACCCTTTGTGGCCGTCGCTTCTTAATACCATTCCTTCGTCCTTGAAAGGTACACTCAGCGTTTCGCATACATTGAGAACATCAGAAGTCCTAATTACCGCCGGAAAGAAATGACCAAAACCAGGAGCCCTTCTTTCCCGTCGGTAATTTTCCAATAGCTGCTTCGTCCTGGAAGACGTAAACCGACTTTTGTTCCATTGTATATAAACGAAGTTAAACTATGTGGTACATAAATAAGTTAATATGCGAAATTATAAAATGACTAGCACTAGAATTAAATGTGTTTAAAGTGCTCGTTAAAATATCGAATTCATATCACACGCATTCTTTCTCTTCATCTGTATATAATTCCTATTAGGCTTAATATCGCGTGATGAAATAATATATCACTTATATGAATTTCATTATGGTACACGAATGCTATCTATATTAATATATATTGTGTATACATGTTGGACTTGTATATGGTTATATCGTGGGATGGCTAAATTACGATTTACATATAACTAATATACATATGAGATACTCACTATATATATATATATATATATATATATATATATATAATATACAATACAGATATATAATATATATGTTTGATTTTATTAACGAATTATACGGTTTAAGTTATAACATGATTAATCTAAGGCGCATACGATTAAAATGCATCGTTACATTATGAGAATACGAGAATAAAGTAAATTTTATCAGCCACATTTCCTATTTCATTAGAAAATATTTCTTTATTTCCTCCTTCTCGCTCGTGATCCTAATTATAGTATGGTAAGTGAACATTTTTCATTGTATCTACGTAGGATATTTGTAACTATAAAAACACTCGACATAATTAGACCAACTCTTTTACTGTATGCTTACGTAACTGTTCATATACTCCTAAGATTAAATTTTCAAGGGGAACATTCTTGTTAGTTCCGGAAAACTCCACCAAGTGGCGCTGTTAAGCATCTATGATAGTCCCGGAAAATGTCGCTGGGGGGTGTGTAATGGGAATTCGGCGAATTATCTCTTAAAATTGTACTTTCCAGGAGAGCATTTAGAAATTCGGAAAATTCGGCTAGAACCGGAAAGCATACGGCTGTTAATTTAATTTGGAATAAGTAGACTTCCAACTTGTATCTAAAATTATAGCATTGCAATACATTTTAGTCCCCGTGTACAGGATTGCGTCTGCCTCGACGCATAACTCAAAACAACTGCGAGTCGCATGTTCAGTGTGAAGCTGCTGTACGAAGCTAAGGCTTTCCGCCAGTATCGGAAATTTATCAAAAAGGTATCATATTTCGTAGTTAAATATCTCAAATTATGTATGCTATCCGTATGAACTTTTTTTTCATCTCCATTTTTCTTACTTTCTGCATGATTTTTGTGTTTCAATTTTTTCGATATCATTTGAAATGAAAAAGATAATTTTTTTATTTGCAAAGGAAAATTAAACGAACAATAATAATACGGACAATCGATAAGCAATCGTAAAATATTGAACGGTTGTCACATCAAATTTTCGAAATCTTGCACCGTTTCACCACAAAATGTAAACGTGCATCCAAGCTGATACACTCTGCGTATACGAAATTTGTAAATGGATTTTGTTTAAAAAATTATGCGAAAGCCAGCATCTTTCAATAGTATTATTTGACTTACCAGGAAATAATGACATTAATTGGGAAAAGCTATATTGTCGGTATACCTATATTGGCAATAATATGAAATAATGGTTTGTTCTCTAAATCTGGAATCTTCGAAAAGCTGATGCACGACTCTCAAGAGTAATAGCTTCGTAATAAGCAATTAAAAAGGGGTTAGAATTCCAATCGGATTGTCTAGGGATGTTGTGAGCGACTAATATGCCTTAAAGGTATCACCAGGAGCTTTATATTATATTAAGACACAAGCAGCCAAACCGTACGCTGCTCTAAAAAACAGTGATAACTTTACGGCAGCAAAAGAATTAAATAATCGCGAATGTTCGTCATTGATCTTTCCTAGGGCCTTATATAAAGTTAGGAGAATTTAAAATTTCAAAGGGAGTCAAGTATGTCAATAAGTTTCTTACCTTTACCACACAGCAACAACGAGCTAGACACCATTAAAGACGCTTATCTTGTTATCTATATTAAAGATAACATTTTCATTTAAAATTTCTACATATTTTTATGTATTTCCACCAAAAAATGGAATTGTAAATTAAATTTATATGCCTGTGTCAAGCACAGCCATGCTGTGAATTCCTCTAACAAAAAGTATTGAAATGATGTAGACTAGACGTGCCTGTGTGATCTGTGCCGCGTGGTTCTGATATCTAAAATTTACTATATTATATAAAGGTAAATCCTACTCTAGTGCCTACAAATAATTTGACCTTATGGTCAGAAACTCGAACGTACTACACTACTAACATAAAACTCCAAGAATAAAACATTTACGTGTAAAAAACTATACGAAGTACAGAAGCGCTGTGAATTTCTCTAGCAAAAAGTATTGAAATCATATTATTAATGCCAAGTAAGTACGTAAGTCAATACATATCTGCTTATTATATAGTCTAGCACTAGCCCATCATTTTAATTGTATTTTCAAAATATTCTATAACGTCTTCGCTACTCTTTAACATTACTACTGCTTCTCATAATTAATTATGATTTCATGATCATTCAATAATTAATAAAACTTTAAGTGATTCCTTATTGACTACTACTTGGCGGGTCCGTGCATTACTCAAAATAAATTTAATTTTATATGATTTATAAATGGAAGACAGGGTGTCTCAGAATAAAAAGATAAGGAAATACACAAACAAGTAGAAGAGGAAAATCTTAAACAAAAAATTCCTCATTGATTTTTTTACCAAGCTTTCCCTTAGGACTTATAAAAAATTAAAGCTAGCCAATCAACGCGCGGGCGTACCCGCTGAGCATCCAAGAACGCAGTAAGTCGAGGATAAAGGGATGTTTGGCTGATACAGCCGTGCGTTGATTGGCTAGCTTTAATTGTTTATAACTTTAAGAGGAAAGTTGGGTAAACAAAAATGGAACAGGACTCTGGGGCAAACTGTATATATATACGTTTGCCAAAGAGATACTTTGGGGACACGAAAATTAAAGGGCGATTACAATAGCAAGCTAATGTTCTTTAAAAAAGAAACTGCTACCTTGGGACATCACAGCATTGGAATTTTTACCTAATCTAACCTAATGAAACATTTCTAAGCCCATCACAAATACTGGACGTCTAACATTGAAAAAATGTAAACAAATTTAGTGTGACAGTCCGCTTTATGGTCCTCAAAACAGTCATTGCGCTGGAAAATCTGTAAGAACGGTCCCCAAAATAGCCAGTTGTCCTCAACATAGCAACCTCGTAAATGAAATCGTCCCCAAAGTATCCCTTAGCAACAAATATCTCTAGGACCTTTTTTCTGGTGTATTGGCAGTTATGAGGACATTTGGTGCTTTTCAGCCTAGACCTGAAAAAATTATATTATATATACAAGGTACACTTCCAGGGCCACTTGGCGGCACTCACAACGAATTTTCCAAAAAATTGTTAATGGTAAACACTCGGAGTTGTGATAGGCTAAGAAATAACTTCGTTAGGTTGGAACTTCAATGCCACACATCCCAAGGTTTAGTTCTTTTTTAGAAAAAAAATACATCGGCTTGCCGTTATAAGTGCTGCATGTTCTGGAAACTGCCCTTTGATATATATATATACACACATATATATATATATATACAATATTTTATATATATCTTGTCCTCGTGTCTCATTTTAACAGTTGACGTACAGACCAATAAGCACAGCTTACTTCGTGCAAGCAAGAAAATATATCTTCTTTCCAGCATTTAAAAGACAGTCCCCAACAAATTTGTTCCACCCGCAAAGTGCACTCGACATTTCCCCAGAAAAGGAGAATCCTTCTTTTACCACTTTCGCGGTACAAGAGCTTGCGGCAGATCCAATAATTAAGAGAAACTGTCGGGAGCAGATGGGCTTGTCAGACGAGACTTTACACAAATTCGGCGATTTATGTCGTAATATTTGAAACATTCTTATATAAAATGTCAAGTTACTTTAAATATTACTAATTTTTGCATTATTTAGTAATACAATGAAATTGATAGAATAAAGATAACGCACTTAATCTAATATAACCTAGAGCTGTTAGGACCACATGCAAGCACATGCTTCATTGCTAACCATCGTGGGATCCGTGCTATCGTACATAACCGGCATTAGGTATACGTATAGCGATATACAAGGTAGATACATATGTCATGCGTTCAATCAGCGCTAATTAGAAATTAATTTCAAGAGCAGCGACCCATATGGTATATTGCATCAGCAATAACAGATTCAGTCACAGTTTCCCAAACACCGTGATACCTTAATATCGATCGTATCCTGAGAGATCTCTGTAATTAGTGAAAAAAGAATATTTCTTTGTAATTATTTTATACTTATATCTTCTGCGTTAATATATTTTAAAGAAAATTACAGAAAACAGTATACACAAGGAAACAGAGAGATGCAAAGTATATTACCATTTATATTATAAACAATTTGTCTCGCAGTAATAACCATAATGCGTAAATTACATATAAAAGTAATCACACATAGCCTATTCCAGACACATGAGCCATACCATATACAGTAACTGATGATCGTGTAGTTGTATTTTTGGGAGTCGGATATATAAGGTGAATCTCCACGTGATTGAGCGTCTTATTACCACGAGTCCGGGTTAATGGTTGGTCGAGTACGCCAGCAATTAATCCATTAAATTATTATAATTGATTATGATGTTGGAAGTCTTCAAGATCAATCGAGGAAGAAATGCAATAATTAAAAGAGCCCTAACGCCTGTTGATAAATATACAAATGATCGTGAAGAATAACTCTTACTAGTAAATGATAAGCGAACGAAAAGTACCTGTGTCCCGTTCAGCGGCTTATGGGCGCAAAGGACGAGTCCCCTTAACGCCTGGACACACAGGTGCTTTGATTGTAAATTTAATACGAGAGGGAGGATGCGAGATTAGCGTACTCTCCCGGATTTTGGAGAATTACAATAGTATTGTCGGTTGGTATATTAGCTAGTTACTAGAGTACCCGTTACATCTTTTAGTTTCCTATATGATAAAATGATAGGTGTTACTATAAATTAAGCTTCGTTCATAATACCATACGTATTGTGTATCTAAAGTCTATGCTGCTCTATCCAAGGAAATTGGGTTTCGACAGACTTCAGGGACATTCGTAACGTTAAAAGAATTTGTGTGACAAATGCACAGTGTGCATTTTCTATATGAGTGAATGCATACAACTTCACTAAGAATGGTAAGATGAGATAAAAAACGAGATTCAGAAAAACGTTCTATTTCCAAGGATGATATAAAACTAAGGTAGAATGTGGCTTTATCTCTAGCATGGAATAAATCCTATTCGAAAGTATTATTTCCCTTGTGCGTCATTGGGTAAGATTAATAGTTATTACCTACGGGACAGGTTACCGAGTAAAACCCTATGTAGACGTCGATGCATAATTTTTTTATTTCGTACAATTTATTGGACTCCGGCAACATCTAACGTCATGACTGCAAAACCACTTTCAATAATTCTAACCTATCTGCTATACGTGTATCGATAAGAAATTTATCATGGTATTGATGTATTTATTTTCTAAAATTACTATTATCAAAGCAAACAAATTTTTATTTTCATTCGGATTATTGCTTTTATGAATAAGGCATGAACATTTCAAAATATCCGGTGGACCACATTACGACGACAACCAATGGTAATCAGTCTGATGTTGATTTGAACCTGTAACATCCTGCCGAACGTATTAATAGTCATGAACGCTAACTTCTTCTGATAATATATTCAAAAACTGAAACGCCTTTAAAAAAAAAAACAGTTATATTTCTGTATATATACATACGTATATTACATTACATATAATACTATGTATTACATATACGCATGTATATGACAACGATATGTAGGTAGTACGTATATCTTCGATATCCGCACCCACCCGTATTTGATTTTTGAATATGAAAGCGCTGATACTAAAACCGTCTATCGCAAACCATTAAATCGAATATCAAGGCAGCCGACCGACGGTTCTCAACTTCTTCATGGGTTCTGAACTATATATTTTATGATAGTACGAATTACTGTATAAATCAGTTTACGTTTATGATTATCACGATATAGTCAACCACGATAGGCTCTTAGGAATAAAATATTGGATGGGAATGCCTGTAAAACTTTTAGCATTTCTTACTCGATTTCATGCAATAAGATTGTTGGACTGTTCCGGTTGAATTATTACGATATTAAGTTTTTAACGCTATCATCAATTATAATGCACTATAAATATTAACTAATGAACAGTAAAGATTACGTAATTTTAAAATGACGTCAATAAATTAATATAAATATCTAGTCTGACGATGTTTCGTTAATCTAGAATTGAGAACCTTTTGTCTCTAGATGGAGGGCGGTAAGAGGTTGGGTTAGGTCAGAGTGTAAGGATGCATTAACGATAGTTATTGGTCGTAAACAACCTCTAAATCGGGATTCCGTTTCGAACGGTTCTACAGCCGATGTCATTCATAGTCAAAGCAAGGCTGAATTACAGAACGAGCCAATTTATTTCAAAAGCTTGATTAGATCTGCGATGAGCATAATTAATCAGAGTTGACAACCAATTAAGGTATTAAAAATTTGGTGAAACTCTTTTATAAAAATGAATCCAACTGCTCTCCTTTACGAATCCACTTTAAACACTTTTCTTCGTTTCGATATCTTTATCGCGCGATAATCCTCCAGGAGTTCCGTCTGCAAATTTCGGATAGTACCGAACTGAGACGGGACGTCGAAAAAGGAAGCTAGGGTAGCAGTTCATGGGAATTGGCCAATCTGTGGAACCAGAGGGATTTCGACGTGATCGGTCAGCACTTTCCTCCTGACTGTTCCCAGCATAAACGTTTCGCGACAGATAGGAGGTTTCGGCGCGAGGGATTGTGCTTCAGATATAAAATGATAGTAAACCCAGCGACGGACAAACTCGGACCAGCGATATCAGCTGATCGCTTTTGCTCCTATATCTATCAATTGGTTTATTACATTTCATCCCTTGATTCGCGAATTGAAGTAGGTACATTCTCGATAGAAAATATTTCACGAAATACATATTTTCCCTCCCAATATTTCAGTTCCAGATGTCGCGATATCATTTCGCAACCGGATCCTCTTGAATTTATTTTCCACGGCTTATTTTCATCCTTTTTCTTGTTTCGTCGTTCCGGAAATGCTCGACATGAATGGAAGACTCTTAGAGGGGGGGGGGGGGGGTGATTACAAGCTTTACATAAGCTTTTTTTTACCAGGCCGAATTCAACTACAATTTACACGACGGATTTGTATGTACATATAACTTGTGATAATACATCAGCTTTAGAAGCTGCACAAGAGCACATCAGTTACAAGGGTACTGTAAACGCTTCTATTGTTCCGAAGTTGTCAGATATGATACCTGAATCAACACAATATACAGAACCTGTACCGAGTGTACTAGACAGTTATTAAGATCAATCTAATTATACAGTACAATATATCGCGGTCTATGGTGTCGTGATCCTGCATTATAGACAAAGCACGTAAAATCCAAATAAATTATCATTAAGTATGTAAGTCGATAGGAAATGTTGAAAATCAAATTAACTACAATGTAATTAATAGTACAAATTTGTATTTCTACAATCTAGTAATGAGACAAGATCAAGTGAAACGTTGCAATATTTCTCATATTGTTATATAGTTTCCAATTTTATCCAACACTTTGGTGTTACGTGAAAATGCAACTCGACGCAGTTCACACTTCACCTGCTCATGCTACCAAGTTATAACAGGTGATAGTCAATGTACAGAATGTTACGCGTCTCCTCTTGTGATCTCAAGTCTGAAATGTAATATCGTACCTGTACAGAGTTCTGGTTAGAAGTCAAACTGCATTTCAGAATACTAGAAGTTAGTCCTGCTTTGACGTGACGTCTCTCTTAACCAATTATTTGTGTCCCTAATGACTATTATTGTTAATAGATTTTTTTTTTACTAAGACTCCCCGTGTTAAATTTCAACAAATGACGTAAGATGAGCTCTAGGAATCTCAATTGTTCGAACTCTGTTCCCATTATATGGAATCTGATCGCATGAACCAAAAAGTCAAGCGCGTCTTTGTTACACGGAAAGAACATCAAACGCTAGAAATTTAACGAGAGTACTGCAGCGATAGCGTACAAAGGATTGCCCGGGAAATTTGTTATCCTTTGCCTCTTTCACGAGAAGTACGTGTCGTTTGATAATGTGACATAGATGACCCGACAGTTGTTAGCAGAAATTCTTTTCTTTTTCTTCTAGAGCGACAGTCAAGCTAACAAAGTTATATGGAAAGACGTGAAGAGTAAAAAAATTGACTTCACTTTTATTTCACTTAATTCATATGGGCGCATATGTCTGTGTATACTATCTACAGCCAATGAAAAGTTTTTCGAGGAAATCGTATGAAAAAATATATTAATAAAGGCAGACGTATACGCGGATATTCAAAACTTTGACACGACTTGAAGATGCTTACCGTGAGTGTCAAAAGCAATCAAACGGACGGAACCATCTTCGGGTGGTGCAATGGTTCGTGAATCATCCTGTATAATAACGCCTATAGGTAACATATACTCAGAATTACACTTTTTGAAATATGTACAGCCAAACTCCATTACCCGAATAAATATTTGCCCGGATATCCCGAACTCATTCTTGAACTTTTACTATCCGAACTACTGTCAGGTGACGTATCAATTATATAAATGCGACTCGGTGCAGGAAATGTACATATACAAACATTTGCTGGCGTCAAAGCTGACCTATTCGTTTAGACGGAAGGAACAGACGTGGTCCAATTCAATTTTCCGAAGTTTAATTGTTATGAACGACACTTGTGAGGCAGGGGATGAGGGTAGTCAGTGATCTCTTATTGTCCAAACCATTCAAGCTAACCCCCCCTCCCCCCACACACCATGTTCGGATGAATAGATTTCCCCTGTATATCTTACTCAAAGGGTTTGTCCAATCGATATTTCACTCTTGTTCTTACGGGAAGAGTTATCTTGAACCATAATTTCTAAGTCAATAATCCGAAAGGGATACTCGTGAGGAATAGACTATAAGGAAACAGAATAAGATCCGGGCGCAGCAGTGAAAAGCCCGCCCGAAAGTAGGTCCATCTGGTAGTTCGACATTCTACCATACGCGGCAGTAGCATCGCATGTCTGCAAGTGACACTTGCCTATTTCTTTATTTCATTATTCTCGGCTCGCGGATTTACTCGAGTTGACGTACGATTTTACAGTTTTTTTTTTAATGTGAAAATACAGTGTAGTTGTACGAATACTGAGGTTAGAATTTTTGTTTGTTAATAGTGATTCATTTAGATTAAATATACTGTTTACAATTGCAATCAATTTATCAAACTTCGAGAAAGTTTTTTCCGTAGGAGGTTTCGTAACATCGTCTTAATACATTATAGCGAGCGATCGAAGATTTCGATTCATCTGAAATAAGTCTCAAAGTGTCAGAGAATCACGTGTGACAGTACGGCTCAAAAAATTCTGCATCTTTGTGCACAGACATGAGACTGTAGCTTCTCTGGTGGTCATGAGAGGTATCAATATAAATCTCGCATTTCGGGCGTGCTTTCAAAACCCAAAGATCGGCCTCCTTATAGTCTATTCTTCATGGGGATACCTATAGTACCTACCTCTCTTGTTCGGCGTACTGTAAACATAGAATCGTGGATTAAATACAAATGCTCACGCCAACCCGTAACAAAATGTCGACCCTTTGTCTCCGTCCTGACGTAAGTAGGTCTCGGAGACCTTTGCGTCGAGAGAAAGTGAACATTTTTTTAGAAATCATACGATCCATTTCACCTGAGTTACAAGACCCGCTTAAGCTACATGCGCCAACCCTCGTACCAACCTTTCGATACTGTACTTTGCATGCTTACCCATTTAGAGGAAGCCTTTCAGCTCATGTGGAATAGTACCGGATTCATCAGTGTGAACAAGACAAGTTAGCAGCCGGAAAACCTTCTCTTAGAAGCGTATTCCTGGATAGGGAAACTTGGAGAACTATCGTTGTTTCGAGCTGAACTTTACTGGTCATCTGTTTTAAGATAGGCAGCTAAAGTCCACCGTTTAAATGGGAAACAAACTTCACTTTGAAGACACTATATGTACATATAGAAAGACTGGATAATAATTATTAGTAACTCGTAATAACAGCGAGGGCCTAACGTGTATCGTACGTACCCATTCGACTAACCAAAGAGCGGTAACTGCGTGTCATTTGCAATTTCCTATGGAATGCAAAGTCCACCAAATGGTATGTACTTGTCCGCGTCCTCCGGTAAACGCACGACCACATATAGTAATGTAGAGTATTGCAAGTATATATATATGTATCCTATATACGTGGATACCATACGTGCATATCTACAACTTTAGGTATTGTTGGATAACGTTAATTGACTAGACTGCAGAGATTTTAGACAGCTTTCACAGTTTTACTACGACAATAAGTTCCTGAAAATTTAAGACTTTTACTGACAGGTTGTATTTTGCAATAGAAATAAATAAGCTCACTTTTTTACTCGTTCGTGGATAGAATGCAAAATGACAATGTGCATATTTAATAGTATGAGAAGCTCGCTATGTTCTCTTATTATATAACCAAATAATGAAGCTTTTTCGTTTTTGGCGAAACAAGCTTTTTTTTAGAGGTAGTTACTTTTATGAAACACTTTTTTTCCCCTGCTGCATACATTGTTTCGGGCTAGTTCCGTCCTCGGTGCTATATCCGTGTGGTATGTTCTCTCTTGCTGAAATTTACGTACATCATTCAACGTTGAGAGGTATAGGTAGATCTTTGTATAGAATATAGACAAGCAATTTCCGAGCGTGTATAACGCCATGAGTAACGTGGAACAAAGTTAGGAAAAGACGAATAAAAAAGAAAGTGTAACGTCGACCGTGAAAACTACGTCCGATTAATGGAAAAATATTGTTACGCTTGCTGCTGGTTTGTTAACTGGATTATTGGAATTTTCATAATTCCTTACAAAATATATTGTATAATGAAATATTAGTAATGGAATACTTTTTGAGGCCACTGTCAAGTTTTTATATTCTCGTTTTTCAAAGTATTTCACTGGGAATTAGTCGTGATCTCTTTTCTTTGTGTGCGCAGCCACGGAAACTAGTACGATTTTCGCGAAATACCTCGACATCGCGTTGGCAATTTTTCTTCCTCTCTGCGCCTTTTTCTCTCTTTTTCTATTACCTTCCACTTGTCTCTTTCTGTCTTCTTGAATTCCAGCCAAACTACCTCTTACGCTTCACCCTCGCTCTGCCTGTCCCAATTGTCACTTTGAACCCTTGCGCTTTGTAACTTTTCGTCGCGTACGAGGATACTCGAGACGCGTCGCAATTCATAGGCTTTCGCGACGCTCTGGGAATGTTCATTCACTGGAAAGGATGTGAGTGAATAAATCCAAAGTGCTGTACAAGACAATAAGTCAGTATAGTAGCATACAAAATCTTCAGTGCAATCAAATGTAGCAACTGTATATATTTTATATAGTTGCAATTAAATTCCAAAGGTATCAATAATTGTTGTATACAAAAATTTTACTTACAATTTTGTAGCTATCTCAATATAAGTCTATTTTCAAATCTGACTCCAGGGAAATTTCCTGCTTGATTTTTATTTTTCCGTTCGATTCTGCTCCCAAAAGAGCTAAGGGTCGAAATATATTTGCTTGACTGAAACTGAAAATATTCTGGCTTTGATACTCGGTAGGTTTGATGGGTAACGTAGTAATTTTGAAAAATACACGTTAACACACTTGACACTCCCTAGGCTCTTCGTTAGGATGAACATACATTACGCATTCGGAGTGAATCGATCCAACTCGATTTGACGCTCAGCCACCGTAGATACTACTGTCTGATCAAAATGCAGCAGCTGCATCCTAAACCGTAACGCTTCGGTTTGTTCGGAAGGCTAACCGCATTTAGAGATACAACGATGCAATCGCGAATAGGTTTCAAACGTTGGACAAGCTTATGCGCGTCCGTGTCACCGGCACGTATTAATTGACTATATTTATATATATACGTACATTGCACAATTATAAAATAACAAAGTATTGTTCAATTTTCAATTCTCCAATTTGCTTGCATTCGGCTGCTCATTTGAAGCGGTGAATTATTTCAAGAGCAGATCTCGCGCTACATATTCTGTACTTTATTATATTACAACTAAATTGCGTCATCATAATTGTTGAATTTTCGTAATAATCGGAGTTATGGTAACAAACTTTACGTCACAACACCATTCGCACTAATTAGCGAGAAATTTTAAGGACAATTAATATCCATTACATTGTACCATATGCTTGTAATCGATATTTACAAGGTTCTAGCAATAAACCATAATAACTTAATAATAGCCAAGACAATTAGGTCTCACAAAGTGATAAACGAATGGGAGTAATTGCTTGAATTGCACTTTCGAAATATTTAGTATGAAATTAAAAGTTCCAAATCCTAAAATCTTATAAAATGATATCGATCAATTAATCTCGTCTGTATCTTTATTCTGGCTAGATTAATTTATTTGGACGTTACATTTTTTTATAATATTTTTTACAGTCGATTACTTATCAGAGCGCGTTACATTACTTTCGAGAAGATAATCCAATTTGTACCATGATATCAGTCATGATTTCATTTTTAACATTCACAGTACACTAGAGGGAATCTAGTTGGACTTCACAAGGAGATTCAAATTAACTTAGAAGATGGTTCGCCATCTGTTAAAGTGAATTACACGGCAAGTGGTTTATTCGGATCACGAAACTGGCCTCTCTGTTATCTACTGGTTTTATTTGATTATTCAAATTAACGCTATAACAAGGTCTATATTGGATTCTTCTGTGACTGGTAGTACCTAGCGCCACGTCGATGCAAGATCAAGGATCGAAGTAGGTAAACTGGTGGAACCTGATAGATTAATTCAACTAGATAATAAATTCTAACGTGGAAGCGGAACGACTTTTGATCAATTAATTAGGGTAATTAATTGCGTAATGTAATAATAAGTTTTAATTTGAGGCTGTGTTTATTTTATGCCGTTTTATAAAAATTTAGTGTTTGAGATCTTAAAATAAATTTATGCTAAGACAAAACATATCTAATCGACCTTATTATTTTGTAATGATCAGCCAATCCAGTAACTTATTAATGATATCCGTGCAAACTTAAATAGAACTAGTTATTCCAATCTTCCAGAAAATCATTTGAAGATTTAACTTATTGGATGGCAAAACTGATATTCAGAATTTAATCGAGTATAAGAGCGTAATGTCTACTTTGAGCTAGTTCAATATCCCATAATTAAGATTTTGTCAGATATGACCACAAAAGTGTCTTTAGTAAGAGTCAGAGTTTCTTTAGAGATATTACAGGACTTCTTCGTTAAACGGAATGTGTATATAGGTACTTGGAAAAAAAGTTCGCCATCCGATCAGCTTTAAAGCTTAAAGTTTATTTTAAAAAGCTTACTAAATGCTTGGTTCAGGGTAGATAATAGGAAGTGGGAAAGAAGAATCATCAAATTATCGAAGGAAAGAAGGATTAATTTAAAAAATCTATTCGACAGGCGATATATAGCCTTGTTTTATTCGTCCGGTATAAAACGACATCGGCAGGTCACTATACTCCTGGGAATCAATTAAATAAAAGATCATCGGCTGATGGATCGCCTAGTCGGCAGACCGAACTCCTATCTATATCGTGCGAGCCACTTACTGTGCTCTGTCAGGCCAGTAAATTCGAATCCGTAAAGAGCCGTGGGCAGCATTCATTTCTCGTGACGAGCACTGCGTTACACTTTGAAAATATTTCTCCTTCAAAAAATCTATCATTGTACAGAATTACCAGAAATAATGAAATTCCGTCTAATATTTAATCAAAATAATAAATTATAATTAAAAAATTGTATCGGTTATAGCGATGACGCATAATAGATACTAATTTTTTCGTATCTATTATATGGAATAAGGAAATATCACTTGCTGTGAATCAATATAATAATCATAATTGACGATTGGTTGCTAAACTTCATGGTATAAGAAAAATCTCGTAAAAAATTCTCATCTTCAAAATTACCTAACAGCTCGATACGTATTGCCGCGTGAAACCATTAAGGGTAGCGAAAAGGAAGTACCGTTTTATAACGACCCATATATATATATATATGAGGGGTTGTTATACAATTTCATAGCTTTTATAATGTTGTAATTTAATATAGTGAAAAAAGTTCCGAGATCTGTAGTTCATGTTATCGGAATAATTTGATAAACTCAATAGAATTATCATTTCATAACTATCGACAAATATCTATCCTGGAAATATCGTTCTCTACAGGTTCTCTCTTATCCCAAACGGCAACCCCTCATAGAATTCTACTTACATTCTTGAAAGGAGACTGCCTCTATTTCTCTTTTTTCTATCTTGATTTCTCTCTCTCTCTCTCTCTCTCTCTCTCTCTCTCTCTCTCTCTCTCTCTCTCTCTCTCTCTCTCTCTCTCTGCCTCCCCCCCCTCTCTCTCTCTCTCTCTCTCTCTCTGCCTCCCCCCCCCTCTCTCTCTCTCTCTCTCTCTCTCTCTCTCTCTCTCTCTCTCTCTCTTCTCTCTCTTCTCTCTCTCTACTCCCATCTACTTCATTCGGTATCCTACATCGTTAGCGTGCTGAACAATATCGAAACTCGAGACAGGCGCGTTTGCTTATTGCTCCCCATTTACGCATGGCTTGACTGGTTGTGCTAGCGCCTGGAGAAGCCTGGAAGCTTCAATGGCAAAATCAATCTCGCGTAGCAACGTATCGTCACGCTTGCTCATTCTGAGATGTTCGTCTTTACGAAATATCTGTTAAAAGAGGATTTCAATATAATGGGAAAATTCCATATATATTTTTATCATATACCTTTCGATCTCACTCGTATGTATTTCGCATTATATGACATTTTTTTCCAATTCAAATAACAGTCAAATTTAAATTGTACTATACAGTTACGACTATAGTAATAACAAAATTGCAACATTATGAAATTTCCTGCGATCGAGTAGGAAATGAGATTAAAAAAAACTCTCCGTTACGTTTCAATAAGCATTTCTGCTACGGTTGAAAATTCAATTCTTTCTTCTATTCTGATTCTCTTCGGGAATTCTTTCTGCATTTCTCAATGCTTGTGATTATCCCGTTACACCTATATCTCAACCAATAACTCATTTAATCATGAAAAATGATTACCGAGGAGAAAGAAAAAAAATGATATGATAAACTTAGCCACAACGTAAAAGTCACACAAAATTATTATGTATGAAAAATGACTGTTCTCTCAGTAAATCCAACGTCGTTTGGAATTCCCGTAATCTGTGAAAGTCCAGAAAGACGTTTACCCATTTCAGTTATTCCAGAAAATTCATGATGCTTCGTGCCTATATATGCATATTATACGTATACGCAGATGTTGTTATCACGGAGAATATCATCCATACTGTACGTATACACAAACTTTATATACCGTGTATACTTGTACAGGGAATACACGACTGTACCTTAGCCTTCTTCAAGTACTAATAGGTATTTACAACCGTCTAATTAAAAAAATCGACGTAATTTATGTTTTATGGAAACTTCAGTGCGTTTAACAGGACAACATAATTATGGTACATAACGACTAACCATGTTTGAAACTATGCACAAATAATAAGGTTCTTTTATTTTATCGATAACGTCAGCCTGAAAGCTTCGTTGCTGAAGAGTTATTAAGTGTAAAAAAACTTTTCAAGCAACGTATTCACAGTTTGTATGAAAATTATGTATTTTTTGTTCCAAACATAATACTAGGGTCAAATTAAACCACTGAACTTGACGAAACACTCAATTCTATGCACATCTAAACCTTTGAATTGCATTTACATAGCCGACTGATTTTGGCCTCCCTTGTAGCGCGATTAATCCAATCTTCTTAGTACAACCCAGTAACTAGTATAACCGTAATAAAATAATAAAAATCCTATTCTTTTCATTTATGGTCCAAGTTCATATAATATTATTTTATTTCGTATACGGAGTAAAATTATTTTTTCGTTTATCTTCCACTTTGCACATTTATATGTTGTAGGACTGTACTAAGATCGAGTAGCTGTGGTAGGCATGTATTAAATAATATTTTTAGTTGTTCAACATGACAGGAAAATTTTATGTGCATCCTTTATAGGATGCGACTTCTACTTAGAACCAGGATCCATATACTGAAACTGGTGCAAGTTCCTTACAGCAGTGTCCGTTTTAGTGGAAGCTATTGTCGTTTATGTCAAAGCTATTTGGTGTAGCATACAAGAGAGAGGAAAAAGTTATTTCATTGGTTCGTTATTACAAAGTTGAAAAACCGTCTTTCTATCAGTCTTTCGTTAACTACAAATACAGTTGTTGATACGTAACTATACAATAGTGACTTTTAACTAGCAGATTCCCAGGCTAGGGGAGATGAAGAAGTTTTAAGAAATAAAAAAGATCCACAAGAAATCCAGAGCGAGACGATTAAATCGAGCGCAACTCCAAGACCGAGAAGACTTCTTGAAATAGCCAACGTTTTTCTTCTCAAATTGTTTCAGTTCCTGCATTTTTTCTTCCGCTTTTTTCTTTCCCGTGTCTCAATCGTTGCTTTACGTCCACCTAACTTTGTAATCGTAGCGTTTTCACATATTTCTCCGGCTTATAAATCTGAACAATGGTTTCAACCCTGTTCGATCGACTAATAAAAGTGTCGGTACGTGCTCCTTCACTTCAGACTCACGAAAGACAGATTCCACTCGTTGTATTGATTTTAACATAAGAACATGCTCAAGTATCTTTTTATCCACTTCCACCTCGAAGCATATCTGGTGATACCAGCTGTTGGTTTTTCACTTATAAAATAACATTGTGAAAGCCACCTTTAATAAATTTATACAAAACTAATTCTTTATTGATTTCCATCCTTTTGCCAATTTTCATATATATCCTCATAATTAATTCTGTACATCATATGATATTTCCATTGCGTCATTTCATAAACATTTCGATAATTTAATTGAGCTTGCGTTAATTTATTTAATAACAAATATTAACGATGTTACGAAATAATTGTTGCATCACAATTAATATAAAGATAGACGAAACACGATTTTTTTAAACGTGTGACGTCTCGGTGTACCGTGATAAATCATACAATTCGTCATCCTATCCCGAGATGAATGATTCCAATTATTGCTACACATTCAATTTGCGAATATCTGTTATCCAAATTCACGTCATAGGTTATACAATTGTAAACTGTTGGATACATACGTGTCAGAGAACATCTAGTAAATTCATTGGTCATCCATCTAACAGCTCACCATGGTACACCAACTATACTTAACTCAATCCCCATAAAGCCCCATCCACGCTATCCAAGGTAGACGCGTAATTATGTACTTATGCGAAATTGATCCCGTGCTGCTGGTGATTAGTTTCACATATACTTGGATCAGTATAACGCAAATCTAAACAGATTGAATTTACTTGAATGATATACTGACTAACTACTGAACTACTGAAAGATATAACCAACAGCTGACCTGTATAAGCGTCTGATAATATTCCTTTAGTAATTAACTTGAAAACTGGCATTCTTAGATGCTCATTGGAATCTTTCCAAATTAGTGCTCTGTGTAATAAAATTACGTGATGCGATATAATCGATAAATATAGCAACGTGAAGTAATAGTCATTGGATGGAATTTTCATTTTTATAAAAAAAAAGAATATTTTATACCGTACATCGTTGGGCTGTATTAATTTAATAATTGTAGTTCAATACTTTATTCACCGAATTTTCCTTAGGTTTTATTAGTTTCTGTTGTTGCTCAGGAAATTGTTGTGAGCAATGCAAGGGCTACGTCTTATATGACACAGGATCAATATATTGCTGAGTAAAAAAGCTTTTGAGGGATTAACACGACCTCCAAAGAGAAGCTACGATGTCGTGATGACCATATTTAAAATAGCAAAATTCTTAAAAGAAAGTCGAAATATTTTCATCCCTGCTATCCTAGAAATGCGTGAAATTTAGGGCGGATTATTGAAACATTTATTCCAACATTTCGTAAATTCCTCGAACATAGCTGCGCGTTAGGCTACAAAAATGTCTTAACGACAATGCCACTACCCGAACCGTGAAATACTTTGACAATCTCTTTAAATGCTGTTGAATTTAATCTCAAGTGTGCAAGCACCACATTTCATTTATTTGTATGTATCCACGAATTAAAGTAACTCATAGGCAATGTTGTAAACTATTATTCTCTTCGTTAAATTTATATTGATCGAAATTAAATCAGTTGTTGCATATGTTTATTATGATTCAGAAGAGTCTAGTTTAGCAAACATCATAAACAAATTGCATTTATGTAAAATTATTATATATAAAATTATTATTAAAATTATTATATAATACATACTAAGTTGGAAGAGTTTAAAGAGAATATTATTACATTTCGTAACTATTATTCAAATCTTTATATAATTATTTAATTTCCAATTAAATTCCTCTCGAAATAAAAAAAAATGCTCATATAAAGTTTGCATTTAATTCGATTATAATTTTCTGCTTCATAAACTTATATTTGTTGAATCAAATATAGGCAATGCGTTAATATTTGCGAAATCCTGTCTGACGTTTTCAACTCTAGCACAATTTCCGACGTTTTACATGTTCCATTCAAATCCCCATCCTAACTCATATGGAAGCTTTTGCCAAGGCTTTGGCAACGGCATAGTCATGTGCGAGATTTGCATGAGAAACGTCTAGATATTCTCTTCGCAGCTGCAATCGACGTTACACCATTTTGGTGGGATGTGGTATAGGTAGGAATAAACTCGCGACAATAGTGACCGAAAGTTCAAAGCGAATTAAAGAAAGGAGACGAAACTGACTGAAAAAAATATTTTATTCAGTTGCATGATCAGGAGTTCGTATTAAAAACATTACGTTCACGGGTAAGTAAACTAAAATCCTTTGGAAATTTTTAATAAATATAAAACTGTTATTTATGCATATCGTTATTTCAAAAACGGTTAAATCAATTCTTGAAGATTAAATATACAGTATTAATATCAATATGAAGACCGTATATTGAAAGTAAAGCTCACCGTTTTTTAGAACGCTTATTTTATGAATATTAAATTCGAAGAACTTCCAAGTAACAATTAATTTCCTATACCTAACCATTGTACAATGTAGCCGACAATATATTACAAAATCTTCAATAAAGATGAATATTTAATAAAGTATTTCTACTGCGTTATCAGGATCCTCTTACACGTACAAAACGGCGTTTAAGAAATCCGCGTCATTTCAGTCGGATCTTTGATGCTCCTGAATAAATACAGATAGTCTTCGTGAAGAGGAAAGATGCAAAACAGCGCTTCGAAAAGGGAAGACGTTTACAAAGATGACGGGCGATAACCATAAAATGATCGTTCCCGCTAGCTCGTAGTTTGCGACGCGCTATAAAAATACGTCACGTGTCGTTTGTTGACGGGAGAAGGAAGCAAAGGAAAATAAAAAAAATAAAAACCACGAGCTATCACACAAATCCAGTCGCTATTCGAAATCCGTACTTTACGACGATTCGCTTCATTCTTATGCGCCAAAAAGTCTCACACCCAAGTGATACAACGGCAGTTAATTCAAAATTACCGATAATTCATTATCCATGCAATAATTTCTCGTATCCTCATGAAGATAACACCAACTCGTAAAAAATGTCATCGTCCACTTTTTCACTAGATACTAGGTACTAGCATTCTGAAATTGCTATTTGCATATATACATATGCGTATACCTATCACTCACCCTGCTAGGCCTTACGAAAAATAAACTAGCCAGTAATTTGCAATATTTGAATGAAATGTGCTTTTTGGAATGTTCTGATCACATAAAAGCGTAAAATGTCTGGCACATCGTGAGATAGCATATTCCCGGGTAGATTCTATAGGTCGTCAAGCAACCCTAGTGCTATTGCTACACGCCCTAGTATTGCAGGACTACCATACGATCGTATACCCACGTATAGACGTTTACGCACTACCTTTCAAAGTATATGTATATTGTCTCCCATGACAGTGAACACTCCGAGCTGTCTCTGATAGGCTAAGGAGCATAAGAGAAACAGAGGATGATAAGACCCTCCCTATCCCGAAGGAGACTATGTTCCATAGTTATGAAGGACGAGCGAACACAACTATGTGCAATTTACCTCAGAGGCTCTAAGGTCCGGATGACTTTAGCTTACCTCTATTTGCAGATGTTAGATATATGTATATCTTGTAAAGAGTCATTTGTGGGAACGGTTATCGTCGTGTCCTTTTATCTCTTCATAGGACTTTACTGCAAACATAGTTTGTTTGTTAACGGTTTACATGATATATACGCTGAGTAGCTGATATTCTTAGGGAATGTGGAATCTTGTGCTGCCTGAAGAAATATACTACGTGAAAAGTTCATCTTTATTAAAAAGTAAGCTCGTTTGTATTTGCTCACGATGAAAATAAGCGTAAACACTTAAATAAGCCAATGGAAAAAAAAACTCATGAATCACTTTGTAAAAGCTATGTTTTATTTATTTGATTTCATTGAAAGAAGAGTTACACGACAAAGATAACATCCTTTTTATTTATTTTTAAGAAACAACGTAAAAATTCACCTGGTATGACAGTTTTTTTAATGCAAGTTTTACGCAGAGCCGTGTCACAGAATTTTCATGAGAAACGTAAGTGTAGAAAATATTCGATTCAGTTTTTCACTCAAATTTACCAAATCAGAAACTTATTGCTACTAGATAATGATTGTGACGTGGAATGGTTCTTTTCTTGCTTTTCTATTTTTCTTGATCTAACCCAATCAATTTCTTGATTGGTGCTAAACCGTTGGAACAAATTCTCATCACGATACAATGGCGACTGAACACAAAGCCATACAGAATTACTCATTGCGATTGTACGTGAGAAAATGAATTTCTGTCGTGAGACTAACTTCCTCGTGCGAACTTTAACTCGACGATTGCCAACGTTATTCATGAAACAGATACTGAAATAGGAAATGTAATATCCCACACTCTGTGAATTCTGTCACGTTCACCTTATCAAGCCACTTCACGAAGAATACTTAACAGAAGTACGTAAAGGTAAAATGATAGTAATTAAGAGATAGATATATGAAACCCTTTCAGCATAACAACATAACAACATAACATCTGTAGTATTCGATCCATACAAGTTAGAATGGATGGTGAGTCATTGTTACAAAAGCAAGTGAATTAGCAAGATACCAACATCAAGGGATTCTTCATATACTATTAATCCAATCGGCAAGCTATTCACGCAGCTTATCAAAGAGATAATACATACCATGTCCAATAACAGAAATCACCTTATCATGGAATGCGTGATTACTATCCGTCGCTTTGTACCAGAATTTTGGAATTCGACAATGCTAACGTTCCAACAGATTGATTCAGATCTCGTTGAAATACTGCATCCCCTACATATGGGACCGGTGCAAATCCTATTTCACCGCCTGTATCCTGAGATCAACCACTAGAATTCACAGAGAATTCCATATGTATCTGTAAAGGATATAGTAAATATTTGTTACAGTTGATTTAATTTAAGCTACCTTTTTGATTTCTGACGTCACTAACTAGACGTTCCTTTCGTCTAAAAGGTTTCTTACGTAACAATCGATACGGCTTCTGAAGCTTGTACGTATTGTTGAGATTTTGAGGTAAGCCATAAAACTTCTTCCGGATCAGTGGCAGCTCGCGTATAGACACTGTAACAATTTCGGTTAAAGTAAGTAAAAAATGTTTGATTTTTCTCTTTTAGGATTTTTTCAAGTTTCTGTATAAATTTTCTTTTTATACATGTTTATTTATTTTTAGGCACTTTTAAAACAAAGGCTAAACATTTTCTGGTGCAGCACCCTCAGTAATTTTAGCTACGAGCCGCCACTGTTCTGGATCGTTCAATCGTTGAAACTTGAAAGACCAAATGTCAAGGACTGGAAATTACATTTGAATTATCGTTGAGTTCAGAGTCGTATTGCTATTATATTACTACAAGTAATCTAAATCAATCAAGGCACCAGCATAATGCTATATCATGCGAACTAAGCTGTTCTCATTCCTTACCTACTTGCTCCGATGACTTTAGCTTGTGTTCAGTTTGCTACAACTTCAAAACTAGGAAATGGAAGGATATTGAAAGGATTGGGGATGGAAATCTACGAATGAGATGGAGATCCTTTTGTAAAAGAACATTCACTACCACCTTTCTACCTTAATCCCATAGATTGCTTTCATATTCCTAACATCATTGAACAAATTACATGTTTCATGGCTTTTCCGATTATTCTCATACGATAATATAGGCAGATCAGTATAAGATGATCCTTCATCATTAGCTCTAAGAACCCTTTAAATTTCAAGTGTATGGGAATGTAAAGAATACATTTTTTTTGAATAGTTTAATGTGTCTTTAAGGAAGACTAACAATAAGTGATCCTTAATAGTTGTAACTGATCTGAATTTTTAGTATAAAAATACTGCACAAACATTGCACTTTTAGACTCATTTACTAGATTTATATTATCAACAATATTTCTTTAGTAATCAAACTTTGCGTAGTCACTGAAGCGACTTTCGAGGTCTGTACCTCAGTACAATCGTTATCCTTAAAGGATTAGGGATGCAAATAACATTCCAGGATCATTACGTTTTCCAATTTCTTCATCATTAATCGTACACCATCACTGTAATAATTTTACCTAAATTAGGTACATTCTCTTTCGGTAGTTTATTATGTGTTCGTATTTTAGGATAATGAGAAAGGTCAAATCCTATATAAACGCTATAAATTGAATGGACTATCGCCATGTTGGCAATTATTGGAATTCTCTGGTCGTGAACTGTAACACCAGGATGAAACTCCAGAGTGCACTCAACTCTATCGATACTGCGTTAACGCTCGATGGCCGAGGAAGTGGAAGGGATGAAAAGGAAAATAAAAAAAAATGATGAAAAAGTAATAAAATACTCGGCTTCCAATTCTGCGAATGTTGAGTCTACGTAACATAATGCACAGGCTGAATGAAAATAGTAACTACTTTTAAGCTGGTAAAGTTACGGTAATGATGAAAATTTCATAATGGAATTTCAGGGAATATAACTCGCGTCAGTGGATTATCAAGTAAATGGAACCATTGCGCATGGGATCTTCGTACGATGTTCCCGATGGAAAATATAATTTCTCCCATCAGAATTTGAACTTGCACAATGGGTGCACATTTGATTTCTCTGATGAATATTGAAATTTTAATCCTTATGGTATTACTTCAAATTTATTCCTTCAGCTATTTATTAGTTTAAAGAAATATGCACGTTTATCGAATGTCAGCAATCATAGCTTTGATTTTTTCCGAAAAATCATGCAGTACAGTTTCCATATTGGGTCCCAATTGTTTGACGCACCATTTCGCTAATGATGGAGATATCAGAAAAACGGCAACGCTGCCAATTAGTAGTGGCGTAAACAGAAAGTGCAAAATCTATTGAGGAAAATAATAATGCTATTAATATTTCATCTAATGCTTACTGTACAAATTCTGGGAACAAATTTTGGTTTCAACTCACACGAGAGATCCATGAAATGACTATCCATCCTAAAAGGATCGTTCCAATTGTGTTAATATATGGTGTGTATTCAGGACGAAGGATAAATTGTAGACATGGGACTTTCGCACTCAAATCAGCCAAAATAACTTCCATCTGTAATATTCATAAGATAAGATTAATATCTAGAATTTACTATTATCCTCCGATTCAACATGTTTTTCTCGGATGATATTTCATGCATTTAACATCGTGGTACATACAAGACGTATATAATCCAATAAAAGCAAAAGAATAGATGCCTTTCTAACGACTGATCATCTCAATATGTAGTATAACTGGTTAACAACGCTGCTACTTCTAACGAATATTTTTCAAGGAATATAAACGTTATTAAAATTTAACTTACATCCATTCCTCATTAATGCATGCGGGGACTTGATTATGCTGCAGACTTTAATTTCTTGACTGTTCGTAGAAATTGGTTATCAGAATTCAAAAATTTTAATTTTGTCGTTAATTCAATTCACCTAGAGAGTTCTTCATATTATTGAACATTGCTAACAATCGAACAAAATCGCCTGCTTATTTCACTTTCGCCTACTTTCATTCCAGTCTCGAATACCCAGTAGCCAATACCATGTTTTGTTCGCTTGAAATTGAGACGTTTTTGGGACTCGCCCAATATCGAATAAAATATTTTTATTCGTATTTCCCGTTCACTTATTGTCATATATATTTAACATATACATATGTATACATCTATGGATATCCACTTATCGCATATATCTAATAGGAAAACGTTCATGTATAAAATAAAAAAATTATTGATACCTAGAGATCAATTAAAAGTATATTTATATACAATACTAATATTGACATTTGCCGATCAAGTTACTGTACTATTCAGTTCCATTAGTTAGAGTTAATCGTCGATAATCTTTACATGGTAGCATTACGTTGTGTGTACTTATTTCCATGATAATAAACCTTCAAACTATATAAGGCTCTAGAGTTAAGGTTGCTCAAATATATGACTAGCTTATCCCCCTGAAAACAGGATATATGTGATTTTATCTCCCATAGATTCCCCTATGAAAACACCATGGAATATTGTGTGCAAAAAGTGATTATCCATCCCATCATTTTTATAAATATTTTTCACACAAATCTGTACGTTCCGGCACCCTGAAGATTCGAGAAAAAAATTGAGTTTTGTCAAATAAGAAAAATCTACTTATACTGTACACACACATAAAAGTCTAAATTGTTTCTGCACAGATAACAGCAAATTCTTCTATAAATTATTATACAAGAGTTCTAGCAGATTTGTCAAGTAAACCATTAGGACTTACAAATGCAATGATAAATCTTAATAGAATTATCAGTAAATTGTGAAATTAAAATTTTGACAATTTTGTACATATTGTAGAAAACTATAGTCTAGTCGCGACATACATTGTACTTTGAGGGGCCATCTGCTTATCAAAAAAAACATAAATAAGTCCTCTCAAAGTGGAAATTCATGTCACAGCCTTACCATATATTCGGATCACAACCAAGACCGTGCATCACAGTAAAAAATATACATTTATTCTCAAATGACAAACGATTCTTAAAAACGTAAATTTATCTTACTATTGGTGAATACGAGTAATTACAATAGGTATTGATTTATGTCGATTGATTAATTTTAGCATTATTGGTTTGGTTGTCGGGCGTCTCTCCTGGGATTATTCCATTGTTGTCACTGGTATAATCATCCTCGGACCCAAACCTCGCTCTGGTCGATGGCTCGATGCATATATCCATATTTTGATAAGACGAGGGTTCAAGTTCTGGATGAATTGTTGTCCGCAAAACATATGACGCCATCCTCGACATAATGTTGATTAGACGCTGTCCCCAACCAGGAATAAATAATTAACTGGCCTTGGGTTTTTCGGCCCTGTCACGTTATTAATCTGTTCTTTCGAGCTTAATACAACGAAGCTTCGATAAAATAAATTATGAGGAAATCATCATTGATAAAAATCAATGTTATCAATAGTAATTGAATTTTTTGAAATCTTGTAATATCGTCGATGCAAATCAATTAACGGAAATAAACTTAAGGTAAAATTTGATCTACTAATCCTTGCGTAAGAAACGAAGGACATTCGTAGAAGTTGATATCTTTGATTTGTCTGTTTACAGGATATGATTACGAGATTTCAAATATTAGTGTGATTTCCCTTGTTAACTGTTTCTGTTAAACCAATATCATTGAAGTTAATGTTATCGAATTGTTTTATCGAGTGAAAATTTTTACCGTGCTCCCATTTTATCTCCATCAATGTGAAAAATTCAATTTGATCGCATTCTTAAAAAATGCGTAGGAAGACCTTGAGATAATTTTATTTACATTCTAAATACAATTTCACAGACACTTAAGAATATCTTAAATTCATCCCCCATCGAGCTTACGCAGAATTTTGTTAATTTCATCGAATTACTTGTGGCATTCTTTAAAGAATTGTATTATTTCTTTCTTTTTCGTACAAACACCCGTCTGAACAATTGTATGCGTAGTGGGTACTCACGAAGATTAATTTATCCAGTAGACGCAGCAGAAAAAGAACGGCCGGATGTACGAGCGTAATAATGAATTTCACTAGACGCGAGAGAGCAGCAAATCCCAAGAGTAACCCTGTTAGCGCGAGCAATGCCAAAAGCTCAAACACACCAAGAAGTATCTGAAATAAATGAGAATTTGAAGGATCCAAAAAAAGGTTATACGAATATGATCCAGGGATACAATTTTAAAATCGAATATGTGCATTGTGATAAGAGCCTTACTAATATGGACAAATGCATAGAGTCGACCTTACGTATAAAATAGTCATTTTATCAAACGTCCGTAAACCTCCTTCAAGATCTTCACCCTTCACGACGTAACCTTAAACCTTGATTTTGTGTAACACGGCTGCCGTCGCTTCTCACGTTGAATTTAAAACATTCATCGTAACTGCGAAAGACCGTTCGTCGTCAGTTTATGCCGTTAACGAGAAATTTTTACGCTATTCGAATTTTTATTAACGGAAACTCGGCACTTGATGGTTTACTGTGTAGTTGTTGCCACGGGATTGGTAGATCGAAGGGAAACCGATGAAGATTGAAAAAGATCAGGAAACATAAAATAGGATTGTCTTTTTTTTCCCCCCATCGACAAACATTATAATGGACAGGGTTATTCAATAAAAGGGATCACTTGAAAGTGGTTCTACTATAGAAATTAAATTGACAGATTAACTTCAGATGGAGCGTTTGTCGTGAATAATAATAAAAGAAGATTGTCTTTTTTTTTCTTACTGACGAAACATGCTCTTCCGCAAGACAGGAAAATCTTTTGAAGTAACAAAAGAATGAATCTTGCAATTTTTTATCAAGCAAAATGACTTTCAATCTTTTTTGGGTAAACGATGTCTGGTTAAATTGAGTGAGAAATTGAAATGCCACCTACCTACGTGAAAATGTTACTCTACGAATTATATAAGGGCGTAGAAAGCATCAACGGGAACGATGGCAACGCGCACGCTAGATATATCTCCCCTTGTATATATATTAGCAAAGTTACCCGCCGAGAGTCACTGTCACATAACAGAACGAAAATTTCCGTTAAAAGCAGCTGTGACGCATTTTTTTTTCGTGAACGAGGTCGTGCGAGTGTCACACTCTAAAAAAGCTATCCATAAAATTACTTTGCTGGCAAGTGCTCTGAAATATTATTGTTATTCTAGTGCAAGAATTTCTCTTAATTTCTTAATACATTCGTGCGACATTTTACACCGGTGGCTGCTATGCAGACGTGTTATATTTGAAGGGTCTTTTCTTTCTATGACGCAAATAAGACATAGGATAATTATAATTTTAAATTGCATTGAAATGTGAAACATCGACTACTAATGAGAATTGGTGTCAGATGCATCTGAACTCAATTTAGTTGTGCAAAAGGGTGCACATCAAAGGATTCCCTTTCCGCTTGAACGCTGATCGAATGTCTGTTTAATCGATAGCTCAGCAAAATCACGGCAGAATACATGTAGAATGTGGCGGATTTGTCCTCCCATGAAATATTGGGTCGCCAAGGATGAAATTTGTAGTTATCAACCAACTTTGCGTTTTTTTCTACAAATTTCATCCTTGACGACCCAATATATGACGGAATCGAAGACCAATTCCTTAGGATTTGAACTGACTTGCTACAAAGTCAATATATATCGTTTTGATATGGCAGTAGTCTTTTTGCGTTTTTCAAATGACATATATGTATGAAATTTATGTTGACAATAATATCTCAAAAATATAACTCATGTCAATATAAGACATTTGAGTTCTGACGAAAAAGGTGAACGGAAGGAATGATATTTTTACGTATGAACCTGGTAGTTTATCCTCCTCGGGGAAATAAAGCTGCCAAAGAATGAAAAAAGAGGAAAAAGTGTATACACAGGAGGATTCAGATAAAAGTAATTCATCGATACCACGTCGGAGTACTATGGATACTTTTAAATGAACGACCTGGTACATGGATGTGGAACTTGACTGTTAAACCTTTGACTGGCAGAGAGATAGGTGCCTAACTGACCAAACATAGCAATTCAGGAAACTCGGTACTAGGAAGTTTTTTGATCGCTGAATATAAATTTGGGGTTAAAATTATAAAATTCAAAATGGTTAATCTAAACTAATAAAATTTAGAGTAAAAAAAATTTTGTGAGAGATACTCGTATGTTCTTTCTTATCTCCTGCATTAGCTAGCGATTTCATTTCATTTTTTTATTTGCAAACAAACTGACTTGACCAACAAGTTGAGAAGTCGAATGTTGAGTCTATAACAAATTTCAATAATAATTACAAAGGGCTTACCGTATTGAAACGGGTATTTTGAAATTTTTTTCGCAAATTCGTATTCAGCGACCCAAAAACCCTATTAGCGAGTTTCATTAAAATCTTAGTAACTGGTAAAAAGTTAAACGAGGTGCATACTATTGCGTTAATCTCAGTTTTGGCACGTCTCTTTTCTACGCACTATTGTGTCAATGCCAGTCAACGAGTTAAAAGTCATGTTTTCCTCCTTCAAAGAAGAAAATACAATCATCGACGCGTTTTATAATTTATATGTTTTTACAATGCATATAATATATTTTTTTTAAGTTTATAATGAATTGTTTTACAGATTTGTTTACATAAAGAGTGTCAATCAATATTCGGATTTGTAAGTAACTTGTTACAAACTGTGGGCTAGACAGATAAATACGCCTCGCAAGGCCAAACTGGTCAAATCCACTTTTTACAAATTTTTCAATTTTAGTACCCGTGCATACAAATAGAACTGTTCCATATACGAAAAAATTGAAAAATTTACAAAAGGTCAAGTAAATCGTTTCGGCTTTTACGAGGCTCAATTATGGTATTGATAGGAAAAACATGAATCATGCTAAAGTTCATGAAAAACCTGAATACGCAATATAATTTTTGAAAATATTTATATCTGCAAAGAATTGACTTGCAGGAAATCATCAGGTGTATATCTTTGCATATTTTATCAACAAAGTATTTGCATTTCACGCACTTTAATTCAGACGTCTCAACACCGACAGATAATTCAGTTTCAATAAATGGACATAAAGGCTTTATCGCCATCTGTGCGTACATTCAAGGAACTAACTTCGACATATAAATGCATTATATTATTATGGTCAAAAAATAGTTACCGTAGAAAAATAATGTACCCAATATTTTTTCAATAATACGTTTAGAAAATTTTCATATTTTTTAAGCATTATTCTCAAAAAAGTCGATACTGAAGGAATCTACTTGTGCGATTCGATACTGATGCTGATTCCTATGTTACCGCCAATTCAATAATTCAGTGCCTTATAAGTTATCTGCCAACGGTATTAAAAAAGTTCATAAATTGCGGACAAATCAGAAACCAGCAGGATTTCAATATATTACATTATTATGTTAACTATAGGGGTCAGAATGCAAAGCAGTTACTTATACTATAGCTGATTCTCGCCCTTTGTCTGCAAAATTTTGACAATGAAGACACCATTATTATTATTATTATTATATTTAACTAAACAAACAATCCTCCGGGAGCAACAATTTTATTAACACCACAATTGATCCACGAATTAGAATTAATCTGTTCGCTGAAACTGAAATTTGTACAAAAAATCGTAATCATTACATACACTAAAAGCTTTTAACATTTCCCTTCTGACATACAACTGTACTATCCCATTACGATAGTTCAAATGAATATGAAAATTTACAAATGCATATATGTAATTGTAATTGAATTAAAATCCAAATACCGGGAATAACAGAAAAAAAACACCGTGGACTCATCTTTCAAGCACTCGGTAATCACACTTGACTGCATATTCTCAAATAGAGTCGAATACGTAAATGTAGTATATGAACACGCAGTACATGCATAATAAAATACATCCATTATAAGACGAATTTAATATGCAAAAATTCATCAAGAAAATAGTAGGGCAATAGTACAGCAAGTATCACGTTAATTGACTAATATTGCTGTAGATACGCCCATATCACGTTTTAGGTACTCCGGTATTATTGTAGCAGCATTAAAATTTTATAATCTATGAAAAAATAATGCAAACACGATAAGACGATAACAGACTAGAAACCTACAGAAGGCTCCTTTTAAACGCCCATTCATTCGTATGATAAATCATACGATGCGGTCGAATTAATAAATTTCAATTTATAAAATAGCTCCATTCCATTAAATATGACCTTACGAAAGTCTGGTGTTTACATTGCTAACACGTGGTCCCGAGTACTACGTTTTATTTATTTCCAAAGAACTAGACTCGACTTACGAGATATCCCAATACCATGTTTACACTGACCTATCATTTCATATACTATGCTTTTGTGAAAGACAACATTTTTAATTATTTTCTTGACTATTTCATATTATGCATTAACGTTGCTTATCCACGATAACTTGATATAACTTTGTATTCTATGATATAATAAATCTCTTGTTCTGTATTACTATGCTATTATCATTCTTTAGGTTACGCTCAAAACTTCACTGTCAAAACTTCACAAACATGACTGTGTTTATCTCACGTACGAACACGCGTTTTTACTCATAATGCTATCAGAGAATTTTTGAACGTAATCTATATTGTGATTATGAATTTCGTCTATTACGATTAAATGCATACGAGAGGCGAGGAATTGCGTTGCGTTTGGGGGACGAAAAATAATTTTAGAAGATGATTCGTGGGGTTGCTTTACATAAAGTTCTTGGTACGATATATTATGTAACTACGGTTATCAACCGCGTCACCTGATAAGTTTATCTAAACTAATAATCTGTAGGAGAGTACGGAACGTAAAGTTAGAACTTTCTTTTTATATTTTGCCTTTCTAATCACTTTCATGTATATAACGATAAACAGACAATATTCTACTTTAAATTCCTTAGAATTTAATTTACACGGTTTAGATCTTTCTACTTTATTTGGCTGCAACCAAAATCATAATGCAGCGTTATTCAAGAGCATTGCATCATCTGAATGATGATTCTACCATATAACAATCAAGGGGACGGGCTAGCTTCAGTTGGTGCAATACTATTGAATAACACTGCTGAATATCCTGATATCTTGTACTTCCTGTCTACTGACTTTGGTACGTAAATACTCGTATAAATACATTTGATACTATTTTTATATATCTGTATATGATGTTTTTGCAAAATATGAATCCTCTTGCGGATCTAAATCGTTTCTAAGATTTGGCACAATTGGCAAATGCCTTCTTGATATAACACGAAGAGTAATATTTTTTTTCACAACTTCCAAAAATTTCTTACGTCCGTGGAAGCTCAAACTTTGGCTCTTTGTCTTCTTAGGTCATTAGGAATGACAACGGTGAGAAAACTTCCAAGTGCCAACGTAATGCAAAGAGCAATGTTTGCCCAAAAGTCACCCCAAATATCAAAAAGATAACCATACAGCATGGTGAATGCAATACCAAAGACTTGTGTTCCTGCATTTAGTATACCAGCTGACGTTCCTTCCGGTTCAGGGTAGGTTAGTTCCGTTGCAAATTCAAAACCAACTGGTAGATAACCCGTCATGAAAAATCTGTTAAAAAATTAATTGTCAGCGATATTGTTTAGAATTTTTATAAAATATAAATTTCCTACTTACCCCAACATACCGGCTGTGATGTACACTACGTAAATTTTTCCGCAATCTAATGTAAAGGTGAAGATAATCATACCAGTCAGCGATAAGAGATAAACTCCTAATGTTGTTTCTCTGAAAATTTCAAATTAAATTATAGGATCTTATAAAATAACATATTAAGAGTAACGTTAATTGCTAATATTAATAATCAAACCCAATGCAACAAACATATACATATGTAGATATAGTCAAATGTTAAATCGCTAATTCATATATATTATAAACACGAAATCAAATTATACGGAAATTGTATAGATAAGAATATTAAAAATTATATACCACGGTTAAAAAAAATACTCACTTGAATCTGTGCGTTTTGTCAAGAATGACGCCACATACGACGGATCCCATCATTCCAGCGCAAACTATAGTTAAACCAATTCTGCCAGCATCTTCTTCGTGATTCTAGATAATATTAAAAATTGCTAGTGAGCTATATACATTTTTAAAATTTTAAATATGACGTAGCGACCATAGATGCACATGTAAAGTTATTAACGACACAATTTCTATTACTTTACACTGAGCGCCATTCGAGGAGTACGTAAAATGATGTGAGTACAAAGTAGAATGTTAAAATAAAACATTCAAGGTAAAATTATACTAAGTACCATAAGATTTATCAAGAAAAATATAACAGCAAACCCGTTTCGTTTTTATGGATTACGAGTGTCCAAATATTAATATAATAATTTTAATATAAGACCACTTACAAGTCTTAAACCGATAAATAATACTTACAGCAAAATGTTCGAGGACAATTCGATTCAGCAATGTGCTGATGGCGTAGAATATTCCCACATTGATGCCATAACTCAGTAAGAGCAAAATGTAACCACTATTAGTAACGAGTCTCTTGATAGATTGAAAAAAGTTTTCAGAAGAATCAGTCTCCCTTTGAAAAGCTTGAGCAGGACTTGGCGGAAGTGGTGGTTGCTCCTTGAAAACTAAAAAACAAAAAGTGAATAAAAGTTGCAGTAAAAAGGAAACTCTCTACGACCATCATTTTCGAATTCTTTTTTTTAACCTGGTATTTAAGGAAGCAAGCGAATCAAAATTCTTGCAAAAATATACGTACAAAGAAGTATAAGAACCAAAATGATGGACGTCAAAGCAGCAACAATGTAGAACATCACCTGGAGACCTCCACCAATGATTGCCTTGTCCGTGCTGCTTTGGACTAACATTGGCGGAAATAGAAAGCCGATAGCAACACCTAACTGAAAATTGAGTAAAATGTATTTTAAAAAAGGAGCAAAAAGAATTTGCATTAATTCACATTAATAAATACTACGTTTGTCCCTATTTTGCATTTTAGAATATAATTACACATAGTATAATAAGGAAGGCTCAGTTTTCCATGATCTGAGCCAAGGTAAATTGGCCCACACATAAGTTAGATATGAAATTCAATATCAACCGTAATAGCTCATTCCTTTCGCATAGTTAAGTGATTAGAAACATACGTTTACGTATACTCAAGGTATGTACATATTTGTCATCCACGTATTATGGTATAGTACGTGTAACGTGACGTCACCGTACTATAGTGGCAATTCGTATGGGTATGATGATGGGAAATGACCGCTTAGAGCAAGGATGCAGGCTTAACGGCAGGTCACTTTCCTGTGGTGTACGTACAGAATAAATAATGATAATAATGACATTTGGTCATATTATACCGGTTGTACATACATAATATAGTCAGCTTACTCGCCATGGCTCACATCCTACTTAAAGATCAATTTTTATTTGACAGAGGCCAAGTAACCCATTCAAACGTGACACAGATATTACATGTTTCTTTACATAATTAATGAATCTCAGTTGACTTATATTTAGGACCGGATTTATGGATAGAATTTTTTCCAAATATAAAACTTGTACATTTAGGGACTCGCGATGAATAAAAGTAAGTGCCGAATGTATTCAAAATTCGTAGGCATTATCTATTACGCTGTCCAAGCATTATCTTCATTAATTTTAACTACATTCCAATTACCTTAGACCAATATATGAATTGGATATTAAGCGCTACGCGTTGCGTAACATTATTCTACCAGACGTGAAAAAAAACAGAAGAAGTACACGACGCATGACCACCATTCAACATGAAACAGTGGAATTTCATTAGGGATAATCATGTCCTGAAATCTAATACTGCAATTGAATCTAATTATAATAATTTATGAGGATTTAGTAATAAAATTCATTGCTGAAACTGCGTATCTATAAATATCCCTAGTTATGGAATTGTCGAATATAAAAATTCAATAAAATAATTAATTATCATAAAACAAAGGTCATAGTTCACGGTCTGTCTATAAACTCATCTCATGCCAATGAAATAATCGCATCTAGCTTGCACCTTGGACAAATTGAATCATTTATGAAAGCTATAGATATATACAGATATACTACAGAATCATTGTCGGTGGGTCCAAACCCCTCTTTATATAGTGAAATTAATCGTGGGTCCCCGGTTCAACTTGGCTTCCCACCTAATTACGTTGCGGCTCATTCTACGATTTAGTATAGCCAATCAGTCCTCTACGAATTTAATTCTACACGCGATAAGAATATTAAGTAACGGTGTACATTTGCATCGTAAGTACTGACAATAGTCATTAGAATCACTATTCAAAGTCAGTCAAAAAATTAATTAAATTCGACATATTTACCCTTTTGCACGTATTTAAAATTATCTGCTAATTTAACTTAATATATTAATAACTACGGTATTGCGTACAGATATATTGTATATATCAGCAGACACGTCTTGCCTCAGTTACATCTCAACTGCATGAATTCTGTGTTCTTATATAACGACTATGATTGAAGTTACATAAATGTCACTGTAAGTATTTGGGAAAAGGTACAATAGGCGTTATAAAGAACCATCCGGATCTCGTCGATTAAGAAAATAATGATCGCCTTGAAATTATGAATTTAAGTATTCTACCGAAGTGTCACTGATATATAGGGCTATGAGGTTATAAAGCTATATTACATTGATTACGTAAACTCTGTGCTGACAGTCAGAAAAAAATATCGTTATTCGTATATATACTATATTATAGGCATATTATAAAATTGGTAAACTTTACCAAAGCTGAGAGAGGAATAACCCGATACGTTAATAGAATCAATTGTGATAGTTTAAAACAGCACAACGAGGAAGTTATCGTGGGGTCTTGACCTCATAACTTCCGGTTATTAATTTATTGAGTTATTGATACCACGACGATGGAAATGTCACTTTAACTATTTGGGAACGTACTCCCTGCTATGTTTGGAGATTAAGTCTTGATAATGGTCTTGATTAAAATGAATCATTTGCCATAAAAGATATATTTTTTTCAAATTTCTATTATACTTCACAGTAATATTTTGTTCTTTACCTGATTTCCAAAGACACCAATGCTGCAGGCACTGCTTACTTGATCTGGACCAAACCATACGGCTGCCAATCGTGCTGGCACTGACAAGACACACGTTTGACTCAAAGCAACAAGTGTATGACCCAAAAACGTAACCCAAAATCGATCAGGCGATACACTGAAGACTTTTATCCATGAGCCTACTGCTGTACCCACAGCCCCAAAAATGACAGCGTATCGCAAACCCTGCGAATTGCATATGTTTCCTGTATTTCATATTAATTGTATTACAGTTAAAAAACGCAAGCAATGATAACGTTTATCTAACTAACTTTCAAGACCGTCGATGCTAATCAGTAGTCATAATTCTTATCGTCGTACTATCGGTATTGATGATATCAGACAGATATTCGACATGTACACATTTTTTTCTCCTATAATAGAAATGCAACAAAACGGATCGAAATGTATTGATAAGATGACACGCTGTGAAACTTTATAATTAATAAATGATAATAATAAAATAAAAATACGTATTTCAGCTTTTAGGTAAATCTAAGTAATACTTTATTAACCTTAGCACTGTTAACTATGCTTGTGGATAGGTGAAACGAAATTAATAGAATTATATTATTTTCATTAATTCTTAATGATTCTTCAAACAACTATATGATCTTAATGGTATCTAATGGATACAAATTGAGAGAAAATTTGAGCCACGTGAATTGCAAATAGCACGATACGAATCAACGAAATAAGATGCGATTCCAAATTGCTCTGAATAATTACGGACAGTGAATATGATTTGAAAATATGATTAGGATTTAAAAATAATATTTACGAATAATAAGTAATACCAATCCACGTATGTATATAAGATATACATAGATAATGGACGTGAGACCATACATGAGCTGATTGAGAAAAATTGAAAGTTCATGATAAGGAGTATTTTTTAAAATAAAAATAATCATAATAATGTCTACTCACGAATTTGTCGAGAAAATAGCTCGCTGGAAATATGAATGGGATGTACGTAATCATATAAATCATGCTGGTCATGTCAACAGCAAGGCTCGATATATCATAATATTTCATTACAATATTTGAAATAATACTGTATTGAATCCACTGTAAAGCATTGCTCGCACTGTATAACACAAATATTCCCAATACGAGCCAACGTCTTTTATAAATTTTAGTCTCCGACATCTGAAAACGTCGAATGGCAATATGAAAATAATAAACGAAAATTTCTTATATATATTATAAATAAAAGTTTTGACCCTCTATAACAAAATTTTACTTACAAGATTAAAAATTCATTAAAACTATAACACCGTAATATGATATAATTCGGGCTCCAATTCATAGTACTTCAAAGTCAATGCAAACGCGAGAATTATAAATGACAATCAAGTTAAGAAAATTGATTTTTAACATTGACACAAAATGAAATGTTTGATGTTTCTAAGAGTTATATATCGTAATGGTTTGATAATGATGATAGATTAATAGATAACTGAATATAAGTCATTTATAATAACTTATTATTGCCAAAAGGTACGACTTCCAAGTTACGTGTGTTTCGTCAATCATGATTTACACGATATATCTATACTTAATTTCACGTTAAATTATGGGAATTAAAACTTTATTTACCTGTGTCGGTTGAACACCACCTTCTATGGCTTTCACGTAATCTGGGGGATTTTTTGACATATTTGTGGATTGTACCTTCTCGGACCACACGTAAGAAGCTGTTGCTCGGTCGTTACTGGATAGAAGAGGTGAAGCCGCCATTATACATATTTGAGAAAAAAATTAAAAAATTAAACAAGCGGATGCTAGATCCATTTAAACTAAAGAAATAAAAGTGTCTAAACTAGTTTCTACAGTGTGTCTGAAACATACAAAGTATTATGCGTAGAGCATACAGATATTTTTAATACACCTTATACGAACAAAGTGTTACGAAGAAATAAAAAATATGAACATTATAAATAAAAAATATCGACTGTCGTCATATCAAACAGTCATATATTAAATGATATTTATTGTATTAAGCTACGTAATTATTGACAAGTCAAGTTAATTATCATATACCGAACGATCACGCATGAATCCTTGTATGATTTGAGTTATCTAGAATCTAAATGAACGTCAATAGCATCTAAAGAATTTAGTGCAATAATTTTGAATATTTCAAGAAGTTAAGTATTCTTATATATTAACATGATTATCAATGATAAAATAATCCATTTAACATACTTTTCAAACAAGTCGTTTGATATTCAAAGAAGCAACATGCGTAGATTTGGCTATTAATAGTTAAAGAATAGAATATTCGTGGCCACGAATAAATCGATATAACGTTGTTACGTCCGCGTGAGAAATCAGGTTCCACATCCGCGGTCGATAACTAAATATCAAAGGGACAATCAGTGGAGTCTGGTTTCCATCACATGGTGGCCCTTGGAAGCAGTTATCTCGCATATGGGTCCCAGGTTTTGGGAAACGCGGGATGAACCTTTCAAGAGGATAC
>JASANN010000348.1:141425-152956 GCA_031762395.1 Calameuta pygmaea | reverse complement strand
AGAATTAAATTTATTGGTATTTCCAACTTCATTCATTCTTCCTTTGGTAATCAGAAGCATAGCCCAATCCCGAGTAAAGTGCGAAAGCATTGACTCAAAACAGGGCAAAGAAATAGTATAACACGGTTCGGTAAAGGCAACAGACTAGGTGAATTGGCCTTCATTCTGGTTCGGACGTAACAACGTAGCTAAATAATTTCAGAAATTCTGAAAAATCAATTTCAATTTGCATCAGGCACAGTGAAACTTTCTATTCAAGGTCACTCGTGAGAATTTCACAAATAATCAAATTCACAATGCGAGTCACGATTTGCATTTCAGTAAATGTCAAAGTTTCGGAGGAGCAGCGTCAAACGATTCCCTAGAAAAACGTAACGATAACGAGGGTAACGAGTCAGCGTATAAAACAAGTCAGAACAAATTTAGGTACAAATTCGTCCTGAAGTGCACATGTAACGTTCCAATTAGTCCCAAGTCTCGTACATATGCATTTTCACTGTGCAAGGTTAATTATAATCCGCCTTATTTAAATCCTACTTTAAGCCTGACTAAAATAGAAAAAAAACCAATAGGTACCCTCAATAAATACCTTTGACATAATTGAAAGAAAATAATAATAAGAGAAATGCCAATTTCCAAAGACCAACAATGACAGTAATAAAAAGTATAGATATAAGTATTACTTACAAAGTAATTAAAAGAAAATTAGTCACCATAAATTAGTTAACGTTGGTATGTCAAAATAAAATGACTCCTCAACAAACAACGATCTAATACTTGATAAAATAAGACTGTCAACTTATAACACACTGTACCATAAAAAAATAAAAAGCTTCTCAACTATTGGCGTTGACAAGATTTGAATGACTTGAACTCAGTCTTTACACATTCAACTTGTTAATTGGATAACTAAATCGCCTTCTTATTGCTCTCTTCAACATTTCTTACAATTTTTTTCATTCACCCGTGTATCACTGATATTATTTTTCTTTTCTGTCGAGTATGAGCGTGGAAAAATATAGTAAGGTAAACGACCCAGTTACTGACCCTGTCCCAGATTATTACCCCGACGGCATATTGCCGGCGAATTAAAAAGCGTTTTTTACTTTCAATTATTGGAATGACAGTTTTTGAAATGAAATATTTTAGAATAGAAATTGACCAGTGAATAGTGCGACAGGCGTCTTAGTGGCTCCGCAGCGGCAGTACTGGACAGTGGCAGTAGCTGCGACAAACTACGTTATTGTGAATTCTGTTCGTAATGTAAGTATAAAACAACGTAAAAATGGTGTTAAAATCTTCAGCAGAAACCAGCCTATCGATGAGATAAGAAACTATTTAAGTTTTGATTGCACATTTGTTCAAGTTCGCGGGGTCAATAAGTGCGTCACATAATTGAGGTTATGTTGCTGTTGTTGACCCTCGATTTATCATCTGTTGCGAAGAACAATTTGCTTTGTTTATCTATTCTAATTTGTTTGTACCTAATGTGTGTTCGTGAAATTACATAAATTCCAATTTAACTTGTTTGTATGAGGATATTCGGAAACGTGAGAATGTGGGTACGCGCAGGTGTTATAACTTGCGTTAAGAATCACAGGTTACAAACTACGACATGGGTGTTTCACGAGTATCAGAAACCCAGGCGCTATTAAAATAATGACTTCGTTAATAAGCCTTAATTTTTTTATTTGCATAATAGGTGAATCTCATTCGGAGAGCTTTAACGCACCTCTTGAAACCTTTAGATTTCAGTTTGGCTATATCACGCGTGAATAAATAGCAAAAATCCGACACGGCCGCTCTTAAAGTGTCACTAATTGGGCCGTTTACCTTAACTATTTTTCACACTCTGGCAAACAGTCTTTTGAAAGTTACTTAAATCCACTTTAATGGTTGAACATTTACTGATACGGTTATAAAGGAATAGCTGATATTCAATGTAAAAAAAGCACTTTTAAATGTTGGAAGTGCCAAGTCTTATCAAAACCTGAAAGAAGAGATGTAATCAAACCATTCGTAATCTATACTACGATGAATACAATTGCAATACAAATCTTGAATCTATCTCTCCGTGTAGCGTTCTTTACTTTGACAATGTTTAAATGTTAACTTATTGTGCGTCACTAAGAGATAGTGATCGCACATTCTACTTTGTGACCTGATAACGGTAGGTCGTTACGTAGATGATCAATGATAATTACGTATCAGTAAGCAGAACAATTTTCAGGAAAATTTTCTTCGGAATAACTAAATAATAAGAACTATTAATCTTTGACGCTTACGTGTTACCGATTCGATTGTGAGAATTTAACTTCACGATCAAACAATTTAAATACATAAATTGTCTAAGTTTTTCTTATATTAGAATTCATTCGATAGGAGTACTCGAAAAAGAAATCAACTCGTTAAATATAGCCATATACTGCGATAAGTACAAAAAAGCAAAAGAAACGTTATTCGTTCGTATGAGAAAACTGGCAAAATCTTAAAATATTATTCTTTCACGATTATACAGCTCTGAATTACAGCAGCACATCTGACGAAGAAACATTTTTTTCTTAACGATGTTCACGTTGACATATAAGTACTTGGATACACGGAAAATGAGTCATTGCCAACACTATTATCTTTGGAATTCATAAAAAGAGTGAGAACTATAAGAGGTAAAACGGGTCTGCACAATTTTACATATTTAAACAATATCTATTGGCATATTAATTATCAGTAAGTAGCTAAGAAGATGAATAAATAATTAGTGTTTATCCATGTCAGTTTGTCAATGCATGAAACATGTATATATACATAGACAATAAGATTAAAAATTTCTCGGCTACCCATTAATTTAGCATGTGTACTGTATACAAATTGTATTTATCAACAATACATTAAACTTACCGTTTGTTGTTATTGTAGCTATCTGAAACTGTCAGACTATCTGACACCAACTGTATATGAATCAACAGTCGTGATATCAACGTGATAATATAAAATATGCTTATATAGATTCTTTTCGATGTAATGTAGAGTAAGATGAGAGAATAGCAAACTTTACTATACGAAAACAAGTTGTCACAATCACATGAATGAATTCGATGATTAAAAACTTCTACCGCGTCAGCACGAAAGTACTCGATAGTTTGAACGCTTAATTAAAACGAGCATTATGAATATCACAATGTTGATAACGTAACCACAAATTCCCTTACGATTCACTTCACTTCCTCTTAATTTTAATCATCAAACAGATTTTAACACTTGTGAGAGTCGTCACCTGGTCTTGGAGACATATACACACATTTGACGATATATTTAGATTCAGTCGAGCTGTCCACCAATTTAGACGAGGAACACAAAAATTTCTGCTTTCCTCCGACCAGCAGACTTTGATTGTCGAATAACGAATTGGCTCGAACACGTAAGCTTTACTTGATCGAAATGTCACTTAAAAATTTCTATTTACTTTGGCAAATCACGAAAAGCTCTATATGGCCATACATTAGTCAGACACGGGCTAGATTTAAATCACAAATTTAATTAGTAAGTCAACCCGTTAACTGTAAAACAGATTGAAACATGCATGTTGAAAAATTACGAAAAGTCTCAGGCTCGGAATTGCTTGTACCAACAACAATGCATATACATAATACTTCAGTGACGTATTATTAGTCCTCTTTATTCTCTCTTTCAGTCTCTCTGAAGTCTCGTAAAGATTTAAGATTTAAATAAAAATAAAAGAAAAGGGAGTTCTGTCTCCACACGTATTCACCCTTCTTGAAAGTACCACGTGTCTCAGCCACATGCGCTCTTGTGATCCTTCGTTAAATCGGGCCGGGACGATGGCGTTATTTTGACCAAGTATCGATTCGCGAAATTTTCTCGAGACTACGCGAAATACAAAGGTGAATACGTGTATCCCCCACGCCAGCCAATAAAGGCAGCTTAACCAGAAACATATCTCGATAATGTATACGGGGACTCCTGACTCTATTGACTACTCATGAAATCCTCGTTGCTGCTCTCTGCGTAGAACCGACCTCTCAGAATGCTGGACATCGACTAAATCTGCGATTCACCGCCGAAGGCAAATATCAACTTGCTGGCCGAACTCGACGCAGTGCTTCTGCGCGACCGATTCCCACAAGGAGAAACTTACGAGACTGTGTATGCATTGATACGTTTACGTATACATATACAGATGTATAGATATAGAACATTATATTCCTACACATATAATCTTGTATCCATACACTACAATTCCAGTTCTTTTAACTATGTAAATTTATATTCATACTATACATAATATGATTCATACTACTTCATTTTCCGTTTGTCTGAATGATTCTTTTTTTTCAACTTGTTCATGCTATTTTCACGTATATATATATATATATACACTGATGAATTATATATGTATATACATATATTCTATCAGTATCCTTATATACCGATTCAATAAATAGGTATCTTGACATCATTGATTTAATTGGTAGAATTATACTGATTCTCAGTGATATACTTACAAATGCGAGGTACAGTAATTATTAAGTGATAATTAGTAAATTCTAAATGATTCTTCTTTCGAGAGTAGGAACAATTATTAAAATAAAATTTTGATATCAATTCCAAGCATTATCAGTCGCAGACAAAAAAAGACCATAAACGTGATACATACTTCATGTGCATGTGTATGTTCAGTCTATAATTATCGTTGAAAATAAAATGTATACCTAATTGTAAAGGTTACTGTTCATGACAAATCACATCTAGTTATATGCCGCTTTTTTATTTTTTTCGGAATTTATATAATTTCTTAGCATCGATGGAAAATTTGTTCAGTCTGTTATCATCGACTAGGATTGACTTCACATAAAAGTATTGCTCACTTCGAAATCACGTGTAATACGAGTATACGTGTGTTATACGATCTCATACGTAGTGCATGATCATAAGCACGATAGTATAACATTGATAACGTAATAACCTTACCGAAATCATCAGTAATACTATTGAAAATGTATTTTTATTTTGGTCTTACAGATTGTAGTAAAACCGTGTTGTGTAGGATATCTAATCTTTAAGATTTCCTGTGAATACTCCAAAGCAGAAAGTTGCGTGTGACAGGCGTGTATTTTTAAAAAAGGCGGGTGTTTATGAATATCAGGCAATTAAAAAATTAATAGACGAAAGAAGAAACTGTCATAATCACAATTTTGGAGTTTGTGGTATAAACTTAAAAGAATTCAAACTCGATATCTTTGACATAGTACAATATTCTACTGTTATCATTAACACTTCAAGTTATCACAAATAGCGACAGCATTCGTAGCAGTATGTAAGATGAATGAATCATTAAAAATTCGAATTACGCGCATATATGGAATAATTAATTTGAAAAGAATCACGGCAAACACGAATTTTTTACACTGCACCTCGAAAATGAGCTCCATGCAAATCTTTATTCACAAATTTGAAACTGAGCCGCCTGTCATTTTACATTACTGCGAGTAAATACAATTCCGAGCAGAATAGAAACACGATGCATCACTCCACTGGATATGCATTTACGAGCGTCAGTCTTTAGAATGCATATCTCTATAACACATTAACATGCATTTGCTAACTTCTCCGAGAGATGCAGATAACAGCAAATAATTTACTTTATCACATACGTCAAACATGTTGTATTTGTCGAGTTCTTGTTTATGGCAAAATGTGGTACAATAATACACGTATGATAGACGTGATGCAATAAAATATCATCCAGATGATAATACACATACATATATATCGATATTTGTACAATATCAACACAGTGTATTCTCCACACTCCAAAATGCTAAATTCGCTTATCGCAATAACTTTGTCTCGATTATTCATCTCAATGATCAGGATCATGCGTTAATAATGTTTTAGCTTCTTCGTCACTTTATACAGTAAAACAGAGTTACCCGTTAAACAGATTCATTAAAAAATTTGTAAATGCAGAAATAGATACTATTTTAAATTAAAAACACTCACAATCCCTAATATTGTAATCGCGAGTAGTAATTAACAATAACCCGTCATACATGAACGACGCTACGGTTACTGAAATTATTATCAGAATAATATTCAGATGTTTCGCTATCTTGTCACCAGAGGACACAGCATTTCAGTTTATGCTCACTCGATATATGCTCGAGCGAGTAATAAGAATAATCAACGTCACATCGCAAAAGTTGGGTCGCTGCTGTGCTACAATTCCACGCGCCTGGAAGACTATTACCACAATACACAGAAATAAATTTTTTTTCTAAAACCCAACACTTTTTTACATGACCCAATGTCCCATTATCGTATAAAATTTGTTTTAAATTATAATTTTACATAAAATATACATATAAAACTATAATGATCAGTTCCCATTAATTGGTTATACAATTAATAATCAATAAATTTCAAAGGAAACCCAACTCTTATGTCTCGTGCACTGTAATTATTTAATTGGATAGATATTCAAATATAAATTTAATAGATTTAAATAAATGAAGATTCTACGGCCAAGACACATTTACCAACAGCAATAATTTTATGTAACCCAACCGCGATATTCGTTCTTCTCCTGGATTCTTACGTGCGCGTTATGTTTAGCCAGCTGCAACATCGCTACTTCAATTTACACAAACCATCTCAATATGAAATTCGTTACATATTCAACATACCTCTTTTTACGTGCGACGCGGCGTCAATCGTTTATCAAAAGTGCTGCCAGTTGTCTATCATCTGCTGTTCCAGTTAGAACAACAATTACAAATTTTTCAGTGAAACAATAAAAGTAATAGGGCAATGTACTGTGTATTGTGAAAATGAATACAAATCAGACGGGTAAGACTAGTCACATGTTATCACGTCTACCTTCGCTCGGCATCATGCTTCTACTAGACATTACGTATAAACGTATGTGTTTCCAAGTAATTTTCTTGAACGGACTGTATATCCAATTACGTAACCCTAGAAATTCTCATCTGACACAAGAAGTATCATCCTACTAAATGTGCGGCCAGTAACATCTTTTGTTGTTGCAATTTTTTAAGATTTTTACAGAAGTAACGTAATTTACAATTTTTTTATTTATCTGGATCATCCGATCTCATGTTTCATCCCTAAAGAGAATAAAATGGGATTCCCCGTCTACACCTAATTTCACGTAGAACCTTAAGATATTTAACGCCACTATACCGCGGAATCTAGTACTTTCCCACAATTTCGTGCAAACGCTTTAATTATCTTAAGATGAACTAGACTAGCAAAACTCCTTGGTTTTATATCAGTGAAAAAGTTACTATATAACAATGTGATCTCTTGAAAATTTACATTAAACTCATTTCGTACGTGATTTGAAATTTTACATAGGTATCACGTCGGCGGAATGTCAGATACTGTTAGAAGTTCTACGACGAGATGCAAAGATTTTGGATTATATACAAAGACGACTATCGTAAGTAAATATCAATTATTATATTAATATATATATACAAATATATCAACCTAGCCAATCGAGTAAGCCTCGTGCACTTTTTGTCAAGAAATATGCTTATCTATGAAGATAAACCATGTCACTATATGCGATACCTTAAAGTCACTATTTTTCAATCAATTAATCGATACAAACTATTAATAATGTGCTTTATCATTCAATGAGATTATGGATTATTGATAATATTAATCAATAAATTTACGTTTATCGAATCGTCAGAGTTAAAAAAAATTTTCAAATTCCGTAGCTTAGGTTATATACGGTCCGATTGTATTTTTTTAAAATGCATCGGTGCATATCAAAGTCAACCAATCGCAGTTAGGAGGAAGTAGGAGTGATACAGTGTACACCGTAGTAACACGTGGTTCAGCTATGTAGGACGAAAGTGTGTTAGTACGGCCGGTGGACTTAAGGTTAGTTCAGTTGAATCTTATTGAGCCGACAGTCCACATCTCGGAAGATGCTGCGTTATCCTTCCTGTATCTTGTTGTTCGTTTGATCAATTTAAAATGTGAAAGTCATCGATAACAAAAGTTCATTCGTACAGAATATTTAGAATTATGCATTTTAGTTAATGATAGCACAATTTCGTTTGTCAAGTCACGCTTGAATGATAATTCATTAAGAAATTTGATAAAACTTTAAATAAATTTCAAAATACAAAATGTTGTGCCATGAAAATATAAATGGATCTTGAATGCAGAAGGTAAAAATTGTGCATATGAAATTTTATAATTGTTTTATAATTGTCCTTTTCATGACAGATATGATAAATACAATACGATTATCCGGACTGTGGAAACTAGTATAAAATTATGAAATACTTTTTGATTCACTGGAACTGTGAATCATATGTAGTGGTTATCAGATATCATCAAGGAATGATAAGCTTGGCGGTTCTTAATGTAATATATAATATTAATACGTGTTGTGACGACAATAAAATATTGCGGAATATCACGGATTATAATTTTTCAAAGTTTGAATATTTCATAGTGAACGCGATAACGATCTAGAATAAAGTGTCTTGGAAAAACAAATTGATGAAGACATCCTTAAGTAATTAAAAAAGAAATACAGTACTAAATACTATATATTTTAACGTGAATCCCATACGATAAATATTCACTATACATTTAATTACCACTTGTGTTTTGTAATTACGGTGATAAAATACTTCACTGATGCTCATCGTCATAAGTTGATAAAATTCAGTTATTATTTTCTTCTGTTATCTGTATCGGTACTGTATCAGATATCTCAACGTGACATCAAGAAACAGATCTTTGAGCAGTCAGTGAAGGCGCTTGTGGCTGGATGGTGGTCGTTTAGCGTGGTCTCTAAACCAGGAATCTAACATCATTAGAAAGATCTATTTTTTATCTGCAACTATTAGTAAAGTACATCTTTTTACTGTGAATTTTAAAAATACCGACTAGAATTGTTAGCATCAGCCTGAAGCTCGTTCTGTGACCGTGCAGTAAAATATAATTTTTATTCGTATAAAAACAAAAATTCAAGAAAAATGATTCTCATTCCCGGTGCAAGTCTTGCGGCAGCCAGCGTGATTTCCGGGATTTGTTTTTACTTAATTCACAGTTTACGTAAAGGGTGAGTAACGTCAATAAAAAAATACTAGTATTAAATTAAAAAAAACAGGTGAAATTCATTACACTGAAAAATATATCCCGTCGTCGAATATCTATCGAAGTCTTTAATTATCGCATAAAATCAAACGTTGCTTGTTTTAATAGCAAAGAACAGGTTTATGAAACTAGGAACACACACATGATCAATATATCAGCCAAGTATTCGCACGTTATCGATATCGCGTCCCAATTAAATAATAATTCACATCAATATCTCATGTTTATAAAATACAAATAAAAAGTTTCTACAATCCCAAATAGAGCCCTCGATTTTCATAACGGAATTTCTACTAGGGAACGTCTGATATATCAGCATCAAATTAGTTGTTAAGATTATTTAATTAATATTATTTCGAACAATTATCCCATATTATTGGACTTGATTAACATACATGAAACTTTTTTTAAATTCTCAAACGTGTTCATACTTCAGTCTCAAAGATAACACATCCAGTCATAAAATATAATCATAGACAAGATACACAGTAACCAATCTCTAGACGCATTCCTGAGTAAAACCCGTCTTCGAATCTTTCAATTAATTCGCGGATGAGACTTTATAACCTAACGAAATAAAGAACGTGATACAGGCGTATGGCAGTGACGACCTTGATGAAAAGTAGTCCGGTCTATGGCCCTGAAGAATTTTTGGGCGTTCAAGCCCGCCGGCATTCAACGTCACGTTACAATCTGATTTTATTTTTTTTTCTTATTCCCCTTTCTTTTTTTTTAACTTGAACAAGAAAAACACACAGCCACTCTTAGCCTTCTCTTTACGTACGGGCTACGTTTCACTGATTTCACTCGATATAGACACGGGACTAGATCAACTAGTTGCTGATTCTCCGAGAATGCGTCCACCGTGAGAAATCGTGATCAATGATTTTTCTCAATGTACATGCTGGAAAGTCTCGAAAGATTTTGCATAAAGAAAAAAGAGAAGTGTAAGTGGTAAAGAAAATTTTCGCGTTCAAAATTCTGCAGAGTGTATAACTTTGAGAAATTTCCGAAAAACCAATAAGCATGCATACTATTATTATATAGTGAATGGCTAACGTTGTATAATTTAATAATTTAAATCATGTAACCTTCATTGGGTTATAACACCGAATCTATTTTCAAGGCTATAATATTCCAATGGAAACGTATTTGCATATTCAATACTCAAAATATGATTTAGAACTCTACAAACAGTATGTACCGATAATAGGTGCTTCTTGAGTTTGCCAAGAACACAAGAAAAAAATTCAAGGACGTATACGTAATAGTGCGACATCACGTTTCGCAAATTTCCGTAACATCGATTACATTACTTGGAATGACATCGAAGGTCACCTAATTCCATTATGATAAACGATAATTAGCGAACCTTCACCGTTGTACTGTGAACCTTATTTGATTAGAAATGATTATCCGAAATAATATATCCAGATCGAGCAAAATTTAATATTGACGAAATTCGAATTAAAATATTTATATCGTGTAATCTAATCAGGATAACAAAAAACTGATAATGAAATCAATGCCTGTACAATGAAAAAAAAAAAAAAAAACAGGACACGTTAATAGGTTAAAAATAATCCGGCTAATGAAAAATAATCAACACTCCATCTTCGTTACTTAACGAATTTTTCTTACAATCGACAAATTTAGTTATCAGATAAGCATAGTTGCTTCTCGGCATATTTTGAACAAGTATTACCTGCAAACTTATACGTGTTCATAGTAGAATACTAATTATAATTATCAATTACCAACACCAATACAAGTAATTGTAATAAACGCTATCAAAATTGTAAGAATCAAAAATTCTCTGTCACTCTATTAACGTGTCATCGCTTAAAAAAAAAATTCTGACTTCGCTTCACTTCTGATAATCGTTAAGGCGATAAACCAAGGCTGGGAACGTTAAGATTTTGTTATCATGAGCTGAGCTATGGACTAAGGCATACCTGATAAGAGAAGTTCGTCTAACATATCACTTTGCACAATCACCTTTGCAGTTTAATTTTACGCGTGAGGTAATAATAATATAAAATGCAATAATATCTTTATAAGAATTGAACAATAACTTCGTTAGATCGTAATTACGATGTGCTCTATGAATACCACGTTTCGAACACATGTAACATGTAAGCACAGTAATGCTAACAAGGAATATCACTTTAGTGTCCCCCTACGATTTTGATGAAACTCAACTATGTTGTAGCGCTTGAAAAATTAAGAGACACATCTTTTTTTTATCGGCGGGAAAACGGTTTTAAGGGGTGAAATCAACCCCCAAATTTCGGCATGTCGAGGGGTGATAATGCAGTTTCACCTAGAAGGAGTCGACCGATTTCAATGAAACAAAAACTAAAATG
>JASANN010000348.1:61329-141325 GCA_031762395.1 Calameuta pygmaea | reverse complement strand
TACCCCCTTAAACCCAGTATTGGAATATCAATTCAATTAATTGTCCCCCCCCCCCCACTCTCAAGGCTTCCGTCTAGAGGCAAGTCGCTAGCCACTACACCATAGTACCGGTTTTTATTAATCTATATGTGGAATTTCTTTTTAATGGCTATGTGTATTTTTCATTACTCGTGATAAGAAACATTTTAATTTTTGTTTCATTGAAATCGGTCGACTCCTTCTAGGTGAAACTGCATTATCAACCCTCGAAATGCCGAACTTTGGGGGTTGATTTCACCCCCTAAAACCGTTTTTCCGCCGATAAAAAAAAGATGTGTCTCTTAATTTTTCAAGCGCTACAACATAGTTGAGTTTCATCAAAATCGTAAGGGGACACTAAAGTGATGTTCCTTGTAAGCCGACCTCAGCGCTACGTATTTGAGTAGCAAAGGTTGCACGATTCAGGCGTTCGTAAATTTTGATAAGAAAGACTATAAAAAGCATCGCCGATCATTTTCCATAAATAGGTGAGATTTTTAAACTATTTTTTTATAATTAAAATATTACAAAATTGACAGTACCTTTGTTTCTTACTTAATTCTATAAGGAACATGAGTTTAGCTACTTTGGCATACCTTGCTGCTAAGTATTCACGAAACTGGGCTAACAATTCACATTCTCACGAAGTGAATTCTAATGCGGTTATTAATCCAGTGTAACGATTGTTATCAGTCCACTAGATTTGCGATAACGAGAACGCATTGTCTCCTGGTGCAGTCGACCTACTTAAAAAAAATCATTTGCCTCTCACGAGATTGTCTAAATGTTACGGGCGCGCTGCAACAACTGAGAACAATAAAATTAAAACGCGACGATAGAAGACTTCAATAATTTTCGCGAATTTCTCTTAGTAGATTTTCGCACGGGAGCCTGCATTGATAATTCAAAAGTAATACACTCAATTAAAATATTATTAAGAAAAGAGTTTCGTAATAGTGATTAAATAGTTCGCTTCTAGAATATTTTGGCGTTCCTGAAAACCACACGAACGACTTTCCTTCGACATATTTACAAAGACATACGTGAGAATAAATGGAGTTCCGTTAAAATTAGCAACAATTTGCATTTTACACTCTAAGTGGCTCGCAAGGTGAATGCTCGCCGCTTATTCTTTGCATTTCTGATACCACGAAGGTCAAAGGTTGCAATTTTTATTTCGGTTGATAATATCATTATGCTATCTGGTTGCACTTGCGATTTTATTAATCGGCGATTCATTTATATGTGAATGGACGTCAACGGATTTATACATACAGTTAATCTTACCCGCAGATGATTTACATGTGATACCAGTGAAACCGGAAGTGCGTGATATTTGGTCATGCGTACGATCATCCAGAGTTCAATAGCTTTCGGAATTAGTATGCATAGTGGAACCTCGCGATCGCTAATGGTAAAACGTCGTTACGCAACGTTGGTACGCCGGTACCAAACCATATTAAACAATGGGGCCGAAGGTGGGATGAGGAAAACGGAAATGGATGAAATGTAGGGGGTGAGGAATTCAACCACTCCAAATAACTATCATTGTTGAAACGGTTGTTGCAGCGACTGGACAGACGGTTCATGAGCTGTACTGATACAATAAAAAATTGTAACCTCAAACATAAAAAAAAATAATTACATTCTAGTGCACTTATTTTTTTTTTAATAAGATCTTCGAATGCTGGTACAAGCTAAAGAAAGAAGTGAAATCGTAATTCTAAAAAAATATTATATGACATATTAATCATAGCGAAAGTGATCTGTAAAATATTTTAATGAAATCGAGTGAGTTGAAGAAGCTGATTAAAATTGTACTTCTTCGTACGATACTCTGTCGAAGAAAACAGGAAAATCGGTAAGAGATTTTATCGTTTTCTAATTACATGAAAATATCTATAGGAATTGTATCGATGGATCTTCGATAATTTAATTGGAGAATATTAATAATTACTCGTATACTTCCTATGCTGGACGTAACGATGACATACGTAACGAAACCTCACCGGAAGTTCACCGGAAGTTCACCGGATATGTCGATCCCACATTTTGATTCCATATTAAAAATACTCCAATCGTGTACATTTCTACTTGCGCGTATATTTTTATTATTTTATATTTATTAAGTATTTTACGACTGTGCGTAATTACTGATCGTGACTGAAGTTGGATTAACACTAACTGTAAATGACAGATTACAATGCACGGTCGTAACGTTTTAAAAAGACACGTGAATAATTGAACGACATACATAGGAAAATGAAAGTTATAACAATTATTATCATGAAGTCAGTAGTATATAAAAATGATCAATAAGAAGCATTGCAATATTTTAATAAAACCATGTTATTGATTGCAATTGGAATTGCGTTAAAAATTATTATTCAAAATCTATGAACAAGTCGCTAAATTGCAAAGTGTTACATTACGACTACCGGAGAGTCAGAAAGAAATAAGAAATTACATATCTCTTACATAATAGAAATAATAATTGCATGTATAAAATTGCGAAATATCGATGCCCACTAACAAGGAAGAATCTAAAAAGGCATATTGTTCTAATATAAATGTAAATTGAATAATACCTGTCAATAGACAACCGTTATTCGTCTGACAGATCACTAACAGATCACACTAACAGTTACTGAAATTGTAAAAAAAAAACAGAGCCAAAAAAAGAGCGAATCGAACTTCGCGTAAACCACCGAAAGAAATAAAAGCACGGTAAATTTTTACATCAGAGAAAATACAAAGTAGAATACGCGTGTTAACTTTCATCTCGTCGTGAAGAACCTTTAGAAAGGTCATGACGAATACAGTATAAAAATGAGATGCAATAAAAAGGCTCAGTTTTACTATCCAGTATCAAACTACGAGGAGCGATATAATTGTCAGTTTTAATAAAACTATAAATTCTTGAAGAGATCAAACATTATGGTTATAGCAGATTTAACCGACATTAACTACAAACATTTGCGTCCTGGCATTTCGACGGCAGCCGACCCGAATCTAGTGAAAGTTAATATTTAATCGCGACCAGCGGTTCACAACTTGAAATCAACTTTATAACACAAGCTACCACGTTATATTACATGCTAGAGCAACTCCTACCATGAAAAGTTTGCGCACTGAGTTTCCCTTGCTTGTGCACTGTCACTTTCAATCCAACAGTCCGGTACAAAGCAACGATCTGACCACGCGTTCCTAGCTGCTGTTAAGTTACGTGCACGAGAGACACAATTCAGTGAATTATTAGCGATCCGCTTAATGATTTTTGCTTATAAGAAACAAGAAATTGGAAAACTAATATAGGCTAAAGAATGATCATTGAAGTGGGATTAAAAGGAATTAAAAAAATGTTTTGCATACAGTGTCTAAGCTAAAATAAATCGATCAAGAGTTATTATGGGCTGGACCAATCAGATTATGTTGACTCATTAAAGCAGGTGCAATTAACGCATAGAGACTGTGTGGAATATAGTTTTTAAATCAGTGTCGTTACGAGCATGAACAGGAGATAGTGTTATTGTTGGATATACGTGTGATTAATAAACATCGTGTAAAACCTCGTACGAATCACAATTCGTGTTAATTGATCAACGCGTTAATAAAGTTGCTCTTAGCTATGAACGAAACAGTCATTGAAATTTCATTGGACCCGTCGTATAAACCAATACAAAGGAACTTGTACTCTAAATGTGAAGTGACCTGTGACATATACACATGACAGTTATTCCTTTGCGCGTCCAACTTGCGATAAAAACCAAGGAATGCATAATAAAAAATCATAATATAAAAAATTTTTAAATTATTGCGAATAACAATAATTAAAGTGTCTAACTAAAAATCTGTAAATAATACGTTCGCCATAAGGAATGTATTAATGTAATTCCATATTACGTAAGATATTGATTAGAAAGTTTATGCAGTACTTGACAGAAAGTCGAAGATAAAAAAAGAATTTATGTAACTGACTGTTCATATATGCGAACAGGTATAATTTGATTTCCGTTAAAATTTAATTATCATACAATCCTTAATTACAAAATGTTGACGTTCGTCACGAGTTTCGTATCAACCCTTTTACTGGAAGGAGACAGAGTTATCACGGGACAGGAGAGATACAACATGGCGACCTTTATGGTCCTTTTCCTTTTAATCACAATTGAAGTGATCGTAGTGAAGGTGGTGACATCGGATATGGAGCAGAACGAGGATAGTCACGCCGGGAGAGGAGCAGCGGCCATATTTTTTGAACGTGACGACTAGAAGAAAATTAATGAAAATCGCAACGACTCGTTTGACAGTTGACATTTAAATGCCTCCATTTTCGACGCAACTTTTGCACCTTAAAGAAAAACAGTCCGGCGGCAATGACTCATTATATTTTAATCTATTAATTAATATTTAAATATAACTACTCAAGACATTTATAAGCAGCATACATATAGACACGTATGTGGTACCTGAATATAAGCCGTTACAAGAAACATAACGCTTCTAGAATAACTTATTTATTATCTAATGCGTAAAAGAGGCGTAACATTATGCTATATAAAGACTAAACATAAACAATAGATAACTGTACAGTAGCCATTTTAATAATGGCAAACCCGAACGAACTCAGCGTCATGTTTTGTCACTATGCGACATCCGACGGATATGCTTGAACAATATGTAATTGTAATGAAATTAAAAAAACATGCTTAGTAGTACCAATAAATATACAATAACTTAAGTAGTCTAATTTATTACGTCGTTCTATACCTCAAATATATACTTGGTCTTGTACTATGTATTATTAATTTTTTCTTTTTTTCATTAATTTTTTTTAATCATATTTATGTTTTATTGTTTTATAGAAAGTCTACGGAATCGGATGAAAAACCTAACAAGAAAATTGTCTTGGATGACAATCGGTGTGCCTGTTGTCTCAAACCATTTTTCATTGGACGCGGAGTTGTCTGTGGAGATTGTGGATCGCGTTCTTGTCGGAAAGGTTGCACGCGTTGGGATTCATCCGACAACGCCTGGCGCTGTCTATTCTGCCACCAGCGGAGGTTGCTGCAGTAATATGCTGATTTGTGTTGTGATATTCGTAGAAAATAACACACAGAATTACACTGAAATAATAACTACAGCTGCTTAGTGCAGTAAGATTAGACAGACTTCTCGTGTAATTCATCAAAATTTGATACAACTATTATACTGCATGGAAATTAAGTGCTTTGTCTTTGTTTCTGTGCTTTCTTAGATATCACTTTAAACAACGTTTTAATGTTGTTTAGTCATTCGTGCTAAATACTTACCTACCCTTAGTGATCGTGTGTATGCTCGGGTTATTCATGAATTATGATAAACTAATGAAAGAATAGTTGTTCTATTTGAGCAACTACCAGGTAATTATTGCACGAGTGTTTCTTGTAACGTCATGACTGAGTTAACATTTGCATGATTACATTTATGTACAGTGTAGCTGGTATTGACTCATATTTCTCATTTTATGAAAATATTGTACAAATCTCGATTAGCGTGGACAATTTTTAATGGCAATTAATACTAAATAATCGGAGCTTCGTAAAAGTTTTAATTGTTCGACAATGTATTGTCGATGAAAATTCGATCCTTTGTAAAACAGCTGTTACGTGATAAATGCATTTTAAGATTTTAATGTTTTTTTTTTATTATATCGTGAAGAAAGTCTTTTACGTGCTCAGATATCAAAACATGGAACAATGCATATTTCATGCATAATGTTTAATTACATTTTGATTATAGAACAGATGAGAATTAATAGAAATAATTTAATCAGGCTATAAGAGTGTGGTCTTTTTTTAATAAAAAAAATCCTGTTACAGATCTTGGTTGAGAAGAAACGATAAGTGGTTCGAATTATTTGGTGGCGTTCCTGTTGCCGAATTAGAGCATAAATTCAGTACGGCTAAATCCAAGGTTAATGTCGCAGGTAGGTCAAATAAATTCCGTTTCTCTAATTATATTATTTACCATTAAAATATTCTCATAAATTACTGTCCATACGAATATCATTTCTGAAAGTATTTATCGACTGAAAAAATGAATAGGATGTTATAAATAGTGACTACTGCACCTGAAGATAATTCTCAGTGAAAGTAATAAGAAGTGAAATATATGTATAAAAAATTTATCTCTTCAATTTAAAAAAATTTTTTTATTGACACTCGCACTATGTCAGTAAACAACTCAAGTTTCTGAGCTGTAAAATAAACAAATTTTTCTTCAGTTTCTCTCGAACCATCAATCCCGCGATTATGCGTGAATAAAGCAGAAATGTTTAATTTACAAAGCAATAACGTTATTATACGTATACACGTAGTAGCCATGTTTTTACTCATCTTAACTTTTTCTTTTACAAAATAAAAAATTCTTCTGTGCCCTGCGTGCATCCTTTCATCCTATATTCCGAGGGGGACGTCAAATACTTTACCGCTCGTTTTACAATCTGGTCCACCTTGAGATACAGGACCGCGCCAAATTTGGCTACAGAGTCAATTCGAACGTTGGCAAGCCAGCGGGAATAATTCGTTTTATGGAAGCCAAAGGGCTGCACGCTTGCATTCCGACGTGTACTAAGCGGGCATTGTGACCGTGCCAAGAAGATAGAGTAGAAAAGTATTAGTCCCTGATAGGAATCCTTATACGACGACAAGGCAAGGGATACATAGCCAATAGTTATTCACTACAATGGAATCGATTAGCAAATTTAATTTTATGAATGCGTTGAACATCTGAACAATTGGCTGGATTACTCGAACTCTTAAAGTCGAAAGTCCATTAAATACGCGACAGTTAAGGAAAACACAGTTCACGTTAATTATTTATATAAAAATTTGCATAAAAACTGCGAAACAAAATTAGTAAAAATAACCATAAATAAAAATAAAAAATATACATAAAAAAACTTATTCAGTTATTAATTACAATTCTGTCGATACGCTGTCGATTCTCTCCAAAGAACGTCGATCAAGGTTGGCTAGACAATTTTCCATCCCGCTGCACGTTGCCGAGAAGTAAATGAACTTTACATAATTCGAGGGAGCGTTGCATTTATAATTACTTTGTCATACTTTCACTCGAGATTCACTTTATTCAATTTTTAATCCAAATTAAACATTTTAGTTGACTTGGGCTGTTTGTATTTTATAGAAGTTTTAATATTAATGCAATTTATAGGGTGACTAAAGCAGTGTATGAAACGCGTTCACATAAATTTTATATATACATATATATGTATATGTATATGTTTTAAAAAGGGTAGTTTTCAGAACTTTTTGCCTGTTGTATTGTAAAGTATTGGCAGTTACGAGGACACTTGGTGTTTAGCAGGACAGTCCTGATAAAATTTACATACTTAAGGTGTATATATATATATATATTATAACCCGGCGGATGACTTAATTTCCAAGGGACGACCGAAAAAAAATTCGACGTGTCTGAGCCGGAATTCGAACTCAGGACCTTTCGATTACCGGTCCCATTGCCCTGACCATTGAGCTACGCCAGTCACTTGCAAAATTTTTTCCAAATCGTCCATACTAACCGAAATTCATTTTCGTTATAATATATACATATTCACTGGAGGCGTTTCTTAAAATGGTCATTTACTCGTCGATTTATCCTGCCAGGTAACATGAGGCTACATATTTTACGAGAATAAAACAAATGATGAAATTAAAAAAAAAACCATTTGCTAAGAATAAGAGTAATACTTTGTACTTCAAATAATATACCCAATGGACGGTTTTACTGTAAATGAATTTTCTGAAGGTTCACGCGTGTATTCGTTTATATATTTTATATGTCGTCGAACAATATTTCGTCATTCACGATCTTAATAAGCAATCTAATGCTCTGAGAGCCATAACGGTGCTTTGGTCCTCATCACAATTCGTTAATATAGATCAGGAAATCGAGCAAAAAGTACTCGTAACGAACCAAGAACGTGCGTGATCTTCAGTCGGACTTATTAAAGCTATATTAGAGTAAGTGGTAGTGCCGGTAATGCGACATTGAAATATAATGGACCAAAAAACATTGAAATCTGTACCGTGCGAAAGGATGACCGTTATATTTATCCTTTCGGACGCGTGACATTTCATGTAAATCAGTTGCAAGAAGTTTGAATTTTACAAAGAACTCGGCATTTCTTTTCATTACCGGACGCGACCATTAAATTGCCATTATCAATTAAATATGGCGCCGAGGTACAGAAATTGATACGGTAGTACACGGTAGCAGATCGATTAAATTTTTCGTAAATACTCGAAGGCTAATTTTAAACAACTTTCAATATTAGATATAGAAAAATAAGGTTTCACATTTACCTTAATCACTAAAAACATCGAAATAATCTCTTCCTCACCATACATAGCTAAACTGTGTTTTATAAATTCTTTTTTCATCCATGATTCTCATCCGTAGCTTATATTATGATTTTTGTTTATTTTATCGAAAAAGCAAATAATTGACCTTCTTTTTGGCAAATACTCTCCATTTTCAAATTCATTGTTCCGGATGGTATTTTTAAATAGGATACGATGTTGTTCAATTTAAGAAAGTATAGCTATCATCTCAAAAAGTAGTAGTGCGTTATTTATGCTAATTCGATAAACACTGTAAGTGAAAACTTCGCGCTACTATGGGAAATACTGTTAAACCGTACTGAAGTTTGATGTTCGTTCTAACATCTCAATGACCGAGCGATTCCACAGACGAAAATTCTCACGTCCATATAGGAATAACACCAAAGCATCGAAGAAGTTGAATTCGCGGTTTCGCAACATTGGGAAACGAAGTAAAATGGCAATTACGCGCTGCCGCCAGGATATTCAAATTTTTAACGCTTCTCACACCCGTTACCATTAAAACGATTTCTAATCGACGCAGCCCATGCATGAAAAGAGAATACAAACAGCTTCCCGTTGCATATAAAAAATGACCTAATACATTAACCAATGTCTTCAACCCTTCCAATGGGTATCACTATACACGTCCCACGAAAAACAAAATCAGCAAAACTGTTAACACTTGCCAAACACTAAATCATTACGTTATACGCGCGAACCTTTAAATTAGAAATTATATTTACCAAATCAATTTCTCTAAGAATTAACACTGAACTGTGCTTCGATCTTACGTCACCTTCGACGATATATAAAATTGGGTATTCGGGCAATTGACAAGAAAGAAAATTTTGCCTAAGAACAAAAAATTCGCAATCCCTACCTCCAAATGCGGAAACGTGTTACCATGGCATAGATCCAGATAGTTCAAGAATCACGTTGTGCGTAGTCGTTTGGTACCACGTAGCAATGTAGGTCTTAGGTTAGTTTCAGCGGGACGGAAACCTTCTTCTGTCCTCTCGTCGTCTTCGGCCGAGTTGGTGAACCTCAGTTCTGCTCCAGTACTCACCCGGGCAACATCATGGCCTGCCGGTAGCTCTCTTCTCTCGCTCCGTTATTCGCATCTTGGCGAAACCAACTTCTATCCCGTTTACATCGCTTGAGATAGACTAGACGGATACAATCGGATACCGTAAAGATCCCTTTCTTGCGGTTTATTTGTTGGGCATGCTCGCGCGCACCCGTCCATCTAAAGACTCTTACACGTGAACCGGTGCGTGTGCGCCTACGCGCAAAGATAAATGTGCGAAGATGCGTGCATTCGCGAACGCGTGCCTTGATCTCGGGATGATCGTGCGAAACGGGAAATGACTTTGCCGATAGAGCAACTATAGTTGTGGTGCATATATACGTGTGCGAAAAGCTGAGATGTTAATAAAATAATAGGTACAAGAATTAAACCGGATATGATTAAAGTGCAGTTTTTATATATATTAATATAAAAATATTTCAACGACTAATATCGTAGAATGAAAGTTGTTTGAAAATTAATCGTATTTAATTCTTCGCATCGGAAAATAATTTTTGCAATTTCGAAAAAAATTTTCTCTATAAAATAACCAAGAGTGATTAGTAACCTAATGAGCAATTAGACTGTCCCAGTAGTCTGTGCCGTGTGTCACGGACTGTTATATTTTTGAGTCTCTCTGAGAAAACGAGAAAGTTTCACACTGTGACAGGAGAATGGTTATTATCAGGTAATAATGATCTTAATAATCGCTGGCGTCACTTGGCGAATAAGATTACTCGCAAATTCCATATATATAGAGAGAGTGATTTTACAATAAACGCGGTTAAATGAAATAACGAAATGGATCGCCGACAATTTCGAATTCTCAGTAGTTCTGGAAAACATTACGTCTCTAACGAACGCATTCCTACGCAATTGCAGCCGGCACGGATTCATTAAATTCAGAGGTACGATTGTTACCTTCAATCAATTTGCCGCCTTCAGAAATACCTTTCTCAGCACGATATACGATAACTAAATTCGTCTTGACGATAAACATGACGGCATGTTTTTCAATACATTCATACAAACTTGCCAAACAATAAATTCACGTCGAGTCGAACGGGTTGCATATTGCGCTAATGATGATTAATTTTCATAAATTTACGAAAAAAAATATTAAACACATTCGTACCTTATCATTGTCGTCATCGTCAACAAATATAATTTTGTACCGTAACCAAATCTAACCTATCAACGACCACATCACATTTGCCTGCAATGACAATTATTTTTGTTCACTAATTGTCGTTTTGCTGTTACCTCAGGAGCGGAACATGCGGGTGTTAGCCCAGCATTGGGCTTGGCGACAGGGAGTCAAGAAGACGAGGACACGGTGGAAACTGTACGGGACTTCGTCGAGAAGATAGTCGAAGGTCTCGTTGGTAACGTCGACGAAACAGCTATCGGCCGGCTTTACGATCATCCAGCATGTAAGTACATATATGAGTGAACATATATATATATATATATACATATATACACGTAGATAGTTGACGATTATATAATTGCCAAAGGAACCCGCTGCGTATTTATAATGACTATCGACATTCTCGAGGTCCCCAGGCTTCCGGGTCATAGAGTGCTTCTTCTGCGGTAGATAAATTAATTTAAGCCTGGTTTAATAACACCATTGCGAATAGTATGGAGAAAAAAATTCTTCGTAATAAACATTTAAATTTCGACACATAGCAAGAAGACGTATAGTAATTCAGTTTCATCTTCTTGTCGTTAATAATACTCGTAATTCCACTGTACCATAAATAATGTCACGTTACGGTTCAACGTCACGATAATTATTTGCATACATCTATAAGCAATGGCTGTGTATATGGGAATATGTTTCTGGCGCGGTTTAACCTGACGGAATGTGGTGCCACCTGGTAATGGTAAATGGTAATAAAGCGAAGTGGTAAAAGAAACGTATTCAGGCATGTATGAAATTCGACGGACCGTACGGATGCTGCATTCGGGTTTATCCGACGTGCGAAACGTAAATGGACTTTTTTCCTACCTGGAATATACGGAGAATTCTTACATGTATATATTGATCTTGGTCATGCCCCTGTAACGACTTCTGGGAAATTCGCGACATATAAAAAAAAAGACAGAGAGAAGAACTAAAGGCGCTCACAAAAGAGACGAGAATAAAGATAAAAGAGAAAGATAATAAAATAATGGAGAAACGTATCTGTGTAACAGTTGTTCAAATAATTTTTATCTGTAATTGGTAATACAACATTTTAGTATTCTCAGTCCGATGTCTCGTCCTGTCGGTATTAAAGAAAAACCGTCTTCCCGTTAACGATTTCTAAACGACATTTAACCGCCGTCACTAATCCTGACCGAATTAAAAGTTCAAGAGTGCGCGATCCTCCTTAGCCGATTTGTCACGCAGAAGATTCGTCTGGTACTTTTTATCTTTTGTTTTTTATGCCTCGAACGAGCAAGTCTTTTTTTTATCGCGTTCTCTACTGTCTCTCGTGGAATCAAGTGTGACTGTGTATTAACGCTGACACAAAAGAATAAAAAATAAACTTTTGCTTTCAAAGGTATAGGTACTATTCTCTTCAACAATGTTAATTAAAGTACATGTGTATATACCGATTGTCAATAGAGCAATAGCATTATTACCTGCCGTATATGTCTGGCAATTAACCATAATCCAATACTAACCAATTAACCAACGCTTATTAACAGATGATCAGCTTTTGGAAAAGTACAGTGTGCATTTGACCGCTGCCTTGGCTCGTTTGGCAGTGGCATTACAGCTGTCAATAACAAGTAAGTATACGAATGCTTTTCTAACGATTATTAATAACAATTACTTGTACATCGTGTAGTAGATCAACGAGTAAAATGCACTTTTGTAATTGACAGATCCATAGGAATAAAATCCTGAACACGTGTCTTTTTATAAAGTCACTGAAAACAAATGCAAAAATATGTATTTCAGTGCAAAGTCATACGCATGCATAATTCGTAACGTCAATTTTTATTCGCAGAGCCACGTGTACCTTATTAAATATTTGGAATATTTTTGATCTGTCAAAAAAATTTATTTTACTCGTGAACTGGCTATATGCATTATACGTGTAATATCGTCACTGTCAACCCCAAGAGCTAATACTGAGGCAATATTGTCTTGACGTCATAGCAATAATACATGATTTTTCATATAAGCCATAAAAATAAGACTGAATCACATTACTAAAGCACCTTACGCACTATAACCAATGGGATGAGATCTCAAAGTCGAACCATGGCTTGTGTGAATAATGTAAATCTCGAGAACAGATGCATGAATTATATAAACGCCCGGAGATCCTACGTACAATACAACCTTTAAACGTCTGACGTAAACACGTGGTGACGTCGCTATTTAATTTCCCTCGCAAATAACAGAAAACATCGGATTGCCTTCGACACTGCGTTCAACGTGCAAATTTCTATTTCTACTCGCACAATTGATTACAGCAATGTCCTCGCGATTCAGACTCACGCAATTAGCGATATAGAAATCGTAATTCCAATCATTATTCGTATCTTTGGTCGTTAAGGGTAATTTTATTTGCGAGGTCTTCCCACGCGAGTATTACGGTACTCGTTACAGCCCAGCAAGTACCGGAACGTACAACTAGGAAAACTATAAGTATCACGCGAATGCTTGAAAATAAAATTTGTAATAAAAAAAATTATTATCTCGTCTATCACATTTCATATTAAAAAAAAATAGAATATCATTATTACTGTATCAGCGACATCAATATCTCCCGTTTAGTGGTTTAGAGTACATTTATTCGTATGAGCCGCGTATTACCTCATAGAGGTATAACATATATTATTCTGCGAATGTAACGTGTTATTTTGATGAATTGCATTACTTTTATAAAAAGATGAACGCATTTATATCAAAAGCCTGTCATCTCGTAGCGCATCCGCAGCATCATTACCTTATTTCCGTTTATTCTGGAACAAGGTCCCAGGAGAACCTTACGAGTGGAAGATGGAGTAGCAAAACGTATAATTTCCTACGATTATTGAGCAATAGGTCAGAAATTATAATTAAAATTGAAATATATTTATGCTAAGGAGCGTTAGATATTTAACAAGAATATAAGAGTAAAAGGCGTGCCTATTTCATTAGTCTCTATGAGATTCCTTAGTCACTCCAGCGTTCAGCTGCGTGCACATAAGAGTCATTCTATATATCCTCGTTTCTATTGACGCTTGACACGCGGCTTCCTTCGTGACGACGAACAAATATAATATTTACGTCACACGATCCTCGATGTGTTTTGTAATATTGAGATATAATATAAAAAGTCTAACAACAGGTTTCCCAATTTCTATTGTACGCTTAGACAAAAATTATCGTAAAATAGATCATTAAGGCAGAACGTATTAGAGAGTGATTAGAATATTATTTGAAATTACCAATTTTCATTTTCGTGAAACATACAATTTTGTAATACAATTATTTACACTTATGTTCCAGAAAGATTATATTACTTTGATTATTCCGATAAATTATTTTTTTATAATGTAATAAACCAAATTGATAATGATTGCTCCATACCGAATGACGTACGATTGACGTTAACCTATTCTGATGATTTTCATTTAATACGCCATTGAACAGCTGCCGTTGACTTTCCCACTTGTCTAGATCCTTCATGATCTTCGCTGGCTTATGAGGTGACACACATAGGTTGGTATCTCTACAATTTCCGAGCTACTCTACCCAAGAGTGTACAACGTACGTTGGCTACCTGTATGTGGATAATGAACGTTTTCTCGCGAAATCGCGCTGAGCTAGCAGTGCGTAGACCGAACTGGATTTCGATGACCGAGATTCACCAGGATCCGTATTACAAGCATCGCCGAAACACAACCCGAGACGAAAAGTATTTGTATCCCGTTGTGAGGAATACCAATCGTGTTTAAATTAGAGAGTTCGATTTCAATTCCACGAATCTCTTTTTCAAAGGACTGTTGGATGATTTCTCGACTTAAAAGAACGAAATCCTTGTACCTTTTCTCAATTCAGTCACATGACCCAGTGATTACCCTTATCTTGGATAGTAAATGCGAGACATTAACAGCAAAGTATAAAAACGGCCCATTTCTTGTCAGAAGAACTACGTCAACTCATACAGGTACTTGTCATCTCGTCACTTACGACTTTTTTACAGGTACGACATACATTCTTAAAGTCAAGTTTACAATTATCTGAAATAACGGAAAATTAAGAGAATCAGAATATTTATTTTTTTTATTGTCAACCTGTGTAGTTACTTTAACAGGCTTTATGTATTTGATAAAATTACTTCATACCGATTCTGATTAGAAATGATAACGGAGTGACGTAAAATTTCGAAAATTACCTTCTTTGTATTTCGAATTAAAGTAAAGAGGTGCATCGTGATGATTTTGAATGAGAGTGAATAAAAAAATTCAAGTATAATTTACCGATCCTTTGAAAGTGTAGCAAATTTTAAAAAAATCGACCGAGATGCGCGAGCGCTCTTTGCTTTAAAACGAATTAAAAAAATGTACACAGGTACGTACGTAAAATTATCCCCACTAAAGAAGCCATAGTAGCGTATGTGGGGTACGTCGCTCACATGTGAAGTCTCCTTTGCGTGGCGCAGTCGCGACCCGAACACTCAGCGATTACATGCATGGTGTGATTCTCTCGTTTCTTTGAGTCTCGAGAATTGAGATACCTTCGTGCGCGATAAACCTAATTCATAATTAACCGCAACCGCTCTAACGAAGTTGGATTACACTCCGTTACGCATGTACGCGCAATGTCGGCAAATGGGTAGAGGAAAAACGGCGGTCAAGTTGTTCAGAGTTTAAATCAAAATTTTAATATTCAATGTCAACTACGAGCTATGACATAATGCAATTAGCAAGATAATCAATATCGTTAAGTGATTCATTATAACGTAACTACATATCGTCAACGAATTTATTACTGGTATAACAATTAATTCACCTAATAATACACGGGCCACTTTTTTTTAAGAACATTATTCAATTCCATCTCAATGCACATATACATAAAAGGCATGTTGAAATTACATTCTATAATTTAAAAGTGTTTCTGCAGCTGTTTGCTTTTAAATTAGTTTTAAAAAAAATGTATCTCTAGAGCCAATTAATTGAGAGACTGTAAATAGGCAGTTAAAGAGCAATTTTGACGAATATACATATGCACATATATATATAATTAAAATGACATTAACAGCTTTGAAATTTAATTCGCAAAACGAAGTTTTAATTTATTACTCGTAAGAAAATATTTGTTATACGAATTTAAAATAAATCTCCTTTAATGATTAATTAACCGAGAAAAGTGATAGTAACGCTCACAAACGGTAAAATATTTTCATTTCTTTCTTCACTGAATCAGGGCAAAACGTAGCATTACGTACATGCAGCTAACCAAATAATCATAAGATAATACGTGCAAAGTTTCATTTCTTGGTATAATGCAGCCTTACAATTTTTATGTAAGATCTTTTTCTTTTTTTATTTTTAAAGCATACAGACATTAAAATGATCAATTGTTAAATCATCAAATGCTACGCGTACCTGACTGCCTTTGTACATACAAAATCGTCGACCAAATTGAATTTCTGAAAAAATTCGTAAAACGAATCACGCATTAATTCTTATCACAATGATTCCAGCACGAATGAGCATTATCAAATATTTGCCAAACACCTGACGCAATACTATGAATTCTTCGTTAATACCTATAAGACAAAATGTAGCACCCTTAGAATTTTCAATGCCTATAATTTTCGTTCAGCGTTTACCAGAACTGCAACGAGTTCCCTCCTACAAGCACAACAACCGTAAACAGTGAGACATAAATATAGGAATATTATTTACAGACGCCTGTGTCAAAATATTATTTCTAAAAACACATCCTTCCTGTTACATAAAAATTTATGGCAATATTTTCTTGTATATCGATTAGATCGTAAAACGGCGCACCGTTATGAGCAAGCAATAAATGGACTTTCTCAGTTGGCCGTAAAATAAATATCTGGAATGATAGGAGTGCTCGGTCAAATATTGTTTTTTTCTTTTAACTTCAAACAAAATTCCGAACGTCATTTTCGCCGAGACCATTACGAGCACTGAATATTTTCACAGTTCCATTCCTCGCGTTTTCTAAATTTCTAACGTTCCTCTCTCTCCCTCCCACCTTCTCCCCCTTACCCCGTTACTCCATCATCTCTAGTCAGTAAGAAAGTCCTAAAGATGCAAGCACCAGTAAAATCTTAGATAAAAGAAGGACCCAAAAGTATAGCTTATTATCAATAAAAAAAATTCGTTTAAGAAAGCAAGAAAGTGTTTGCGTGTCTTGCATGCACAACTGCCACGTTAAAGATGTCCAGCAATAAGGACTTGAAGGAGGTAACGATGATTAATGATCATAATTCGTGAGAGGCATATGGATCATGCTAGTTTTGATATGAAACTATATAGTTATAAAATTATCAAAGATATACTGTATCTACGTATTATCAGCTTGAAAACACTGAGTTATTTTATCACGATAGCAGCAGTGGATGGGTGTGCGCGCAACATCAACCTGTACTGAAATGATTCAGTGATTAGAAACTATAACTGGAAACAGCGTTACAGTGCTCGTATGAGAAGTGATATTATCAAAGAGTTTGAGGGTGATATGATTTTTTAATAAATTATGTGAATCCTGTGTTAAATGTTACTAAAACTTATCGAAGAGATGTTGACTCTGATTGGTGGACTTGTCATTGTCTACTTGGTCTACGTGTTCGTCACGAAGAAAAATGGTAATGATCGACTTGTGATACTTTTACACTTATCTTGTACGCGTATCTACACGATTGATCATATCGATTATACGATTCGGATAATGTAAATCAAAATGATATACGGACGACCGGTTTTGATTTCCCCAGTGACCTGCTTTGCCTTGACTTTTGCTTACCCGTGTGACTTTTGCTTACACGTGTAAATAATATTATACATCTGGAAGATTTGTCAAAGATTTTAATATGTCTCGAGTGGATTGGAAAGCCTCTTAAATTTTGAAGTGTCTGAAAAAAAATTTTCGAAAATCGTGCTCGAGTCTATTGCTATATTATACTTAAGAATGAAACGAGAATGAGAGAGGGCCATTTTATTTAGGTTGACATCAAGAGAAGTCACTCTCGTGTATGTATTGAGAAAGTTTTTTTTTTTTCTATACTTAAAATACAGTTTGCACTTTTGGGTTAACATGGAAATATTCTAGGTGAAAGTAAAGAATGAAATTTAAAATTTTCGATAGAATCAAAATGCGATACTCGTTTGTCAAATCTCACGTGATAACTGATCGACATATTGATACTTTCTACTTGAAAATATTAAAGGACGTTTTACTGCATGAATTTTGGACTTTCGAAAAACACACAAATTTTATGTACTTCGGAATACTTGCGAATATAACAAACAGGGGATTTTCTTATTACACTAGAAAAAAGGGGAAATCACGGCAATTACGTTGATTGCGAAACAGCTAATTATCATCTAGCTGACGGACGGAGAGACAATTTTTCCGACTTTAATAACTCGTTTTGGAATTGCCAAATTATATATACGTTTCTTATATTTCGTCTTCACGAACTCACCAAACAACTCCCTGTAGACAGCCAAGTGTAATAACGAAAGTCTTGCAAAAATTGCTACACCCAAATCTATGTGAACTTGCATACTGATGATTTCACGTAAAAAATAAAGCAGCATCCGCGTGCAGTCACCTCTTATCTAGTTTTCTTTACAACATAAATGTAATTTTAAATTTCCGGACATACAAGAATCCCAAGGATTATTAACGATTCAGGAAAGTCGTTGGATTACCTTCAGACATCAAGTTATATTAAAAAGACGCAAGCTTATCGTGCTAGAAACGTTTGTACATCCTTTTCGAAAGCCTCGTACCAAATAATAAAAAGATTTCCGTGTTTGAAATTAATTGACTGACTCAAGTCGATAATAGCTAGGGACGATAGTAACAAATACATGTCCGAACACAAGCACGGCCTTGACCTTCTACCTTTAACTGTGAGATCAGGGTTAGAAAGCTCAGAACCTTGATTCATCGAACAACACGTGCCCACCATCTTTCATTCAGAATTGAGTGTACTTTATTGTTCTGCAAATCCGTGTGGACGTCACTGACGCGTAGCGTCGTGAAAAGAGTTCAGGAGGTCGCGTCCACGTGGAATTTCACCGAGTGGTGAAAACCGCAAGGTCGCTTTCGTAAGATTATTACTCATAGCGAATACACTCAATCGATCTTTTCCTCATATCAAAAGATACGTCAGTCGCATACAATCTTAATGCACAACGTAGATTCAAATGACCGCAAATAATTAATAAGACCCGAAGGTTAAATATTCTGTTTGTCGTGTATATATATATATATATATATATATATATATGATAAGTGTCTCTGACATTGCATTTTACGATTAATTACCTATTATCTGTAATTATCACTAACTCGTTGATACATAGAGACGCTGATCTTGTTTGTGATATAAAATTGAAAAATATAATTAACTAAATGATATATCGATATATCAGGATTCATTTGTGATTAAATTTATAATTTTATATTATCTCATCAGACAAGCCAGCCACGGACACACCAACGATGGCGCACACGGCTCTACGGGATTTGGTAGAACGTGCTGTGGAGGAAGCCAGAAAGTTACCAGGATTAGGAGGATCCGAGACCGGAAGGTCTCAAGAAGGCCGTGATATATCTGATCAAAGTTACGAGGATCTTCTAGCTACTGCCATACTCAACAAGGTAAGCGGCTCTTTTAAACACCATAAGGTAATCACAGCAATCGTGTAATGCGTAACGATACACGTAACTAGCTGCCACGTACTTTTTTAGGTCATTGAGAAATATCAAAGGGAGCACATCGACGCTAACAGCAACGTCCTTCGTGAAAAATCATCAAGGCCGAAATTCATAACCAGTACGTAGTGCACGATAACTATAAATTAACGAAATTAATAAATAATGAATAAGAGAGCTCGTATGATTGTATACATTCGGTAAGGATGTAATTTTGTATCCTAACCATTAAATTTACAAGCACTGTCATTACGCTTCATCCGACTTATCTGCATTGCAAATTATAAAAAAAAAAACCGTGAAGATAAGGTAGAATTAGCGAACATCGATATTTTCAGTTCCTAAAAGTTCCTTCGATTAAACACAGTCGATTTATCGTTGCAAATACCTCGTGACAAATGGATATCCATAGAAAACGTATTACCCAGAAGAAACGTGAGTAAAGATCTTTTCAGAAGAGTTACTATGAAGACAGAAGCTTTAGAGAAAATGATATTAAAAAAGAACGCTTGTTAAACGAATATAAGAGTAGAAAAATTACACTTTTCACAATGATCTTCCCCGAAGTCATTCTCACTTGGATTCCCAAATCATGATCTTGCAGTTATGAGCATGGCTTAATAATACAGTCAATAAACGTATAATCAGTATATCAATCAGAGAAGCAACGACCAAGTAACGAAAACATGACGAGTAAAGAAATGACTCTCGTGAACTTGCAGGTGAAATCGAAGTGGGGCTCGATGAGGGAGTCGAGGAAGGTAGCAGCAGCTTGGAACCACTGTCGCAAGATGAATATAGCAGCGATACCAGTGTACCACCATTCAGACACATCAGGACCCGTCAAGAACCGCTGTCGTTAACGGTATTAATTCTCAAATAATACATCAAAAGTAAACGATAATTCTAAATCTGGATGATTGTTTCCAAAATTAATGAAACATCTGGCAAAAGTAATGGCTTGAGAAATTTTACGAAAGATCCGTCCAAAAAAATCAATGACGCAAAATTCAAATTCGCTAAATCCTCTCTCTCTCTCTCTCTCTCTCTCTCTCTCTCTCCCCCCCTTCCCCTCCACCTCCCCCTCCCCCTCTCTCTTTCTCTCTATCTCTCTCAAGCTCCTCACGAATCACCGGGTAGCCGTGCATCAACCTCCTATATCGAAGTAGCATTAAAAATAATTTTTCAGCACGGTACGAATCCAAGTAGATACGTACATACAGCAATATACAGCCAGGTGAGACTCGCTACTGAATAATTCATAAACCTCAGGCAAGAACCTATACAGAGAATATTCGCGGAATAGTATCACGTGTGCCAAGATTTAACCACGTATAAGGATACGAGTTTGGATGCACATAACATCTCCAATACAGATGCTCGTCGGCCCTGACCTTCTCAGCTAGCGATGGCATCCTGTAACACATGCCACAAATTCTTATCGATTCCTACGACCCTCGCGATGCGCTTCGATGAGCCGATTTTAACGTTTAATGAAGGTCGTGAAATGGATGTCTAGGAGTTCCAGGAAAAAGTGAAGATCCTTGAATAGTTTTACGTCAATGATCTAATATGTTCGTGTAATCATGAAACTATACGTCAGTCAGTTTTTCTTACTGACCATCCGACCCGCCATTACCTGTCCGTTCATCCTCGTCTACGAAGATCATTTCTGTGTATTCCTACAGCGCTAATTTCGTAACACGCATGCGTCTATATGCATACGTAGAGATACGCAATTACGACCTGACATGTGGAGGCACATGTGACGTTCAATATTATTGTGCCGCCACGTAAGCAGTCGCTTCTTTTAAATTACATAAAGAACTGTACTAGCCGTACGTAGATATTAGTTTATACCATTCGGTGTACAATGCCAGTCTCTTTGGGAAGTCTGTTGAATGACAGAGACCGTGGGCTATTGTTGTATAATCAACAAGAAGCCTTTGACTTATGACTGTACCGCGTGCTGTAGGAAGCTGAAGAAAAAAGAGCCGTTTGGAGATTACTTGAACGAACCGTAAACGTTTCGAGATATAACATCGCTTTTGGGTAGACTCAGTAATTTAGTATGTTAGCGTTTATGCTATTGTTGTGATATTGATTTCAGATCGAAGAGCATATCGAAGAGGTTACTACGACCTATACGACGGACGAAGACCACGATGAAAATGAGAGCAACGAATTGGATTTTAAGAATGCACGTAGGGTACCATTCCCAGAATTTGGAATGGACATTATTGATCGTACGTATCACAATTTTATGCTCTAGTTGCAATGCTGGATTCTTAATTGGATGGTTTTATAATCGAGAGTTGATTCTGTTGCAGCATCGCAGGAATCGTCGGAGGATAGTCAAGAAGAATCGGATCTGCCTTCGCACGTGGATCACGTGATACCAGTAGAATCCTGGGAAGAAAATTGGCTTTTTCAAAAAAAGAAAATGAAAGCGCAATCCGAACCCGTGGCTATGTTAGTACCTAATCCGAGCGCTGATTTTCGGGCGCTGATTGGGGATAAGGATGCGGAAGACACTTCTGATCTCTCGGAATGCTCTGCTCAATCCGATGAAGAGATAGAAGAGGAATTGATACAGGCTATCAATAATGTTGTACCGAAATCATTAAATGATCCGGAAGTAAGACGAATAATTATCGAAGATCAGACACTAACGGGTGGAAATCTTCGGGATACAGGTAAACCGGAGGATATTGTTGAAGAATTTTTAGAAAAGGACCAAATTATTGTAAAACCAAGTAGCAGCTCTGTGCAGATTTCGAAAGTCACAGAAGTACTCGGTCAAAATGTTAAGAAACATGTGAATGTCGAAAATGATATTGAGAAAGTATTATATGACGTGCATGACGCACAGGAAGGCGTGGAAGATGCTGGAAAAGTTGAAGTATCTGTGGAAGTGCATAACGTGCACACCAACTTAAGGAATGCGGAGAGAAAATTAAGAAAAGAACAAATTGACGATTTGAAAAATAAAGAAACTGAGAAATCCGATAAAATAATTGAAGAAACTTCCAGAAGGATGGAAATTCTTACAGACCTCAGTAAATCCGATGATCATATTAATTCCAATAATAAAGACAAGCTGACGAAGGTAGAACCAATAATTGAAAATTCAAAGCACCAGGTACAGACAATGAAGAAAGAAGAAAATGATGACACTCTGAATATGAATGATTCAAGTGCAAATGGACAAGACGAAACCTTGAAATTACAGCTAGAAAAGATAAGAGCGTCGACTAATCTTTTTGTGGAGACTAAAGATCCACATTCGCAAAATACTTCAAGCAGCGTCAAGATTAAGGACAGGCAATTGATCGAAGAAGCAAAGTTCGAATTATCAGCTAACCGTGTAACCGGTAAGAGCAGCGATCAGTTTATTGCAGGTGTAAGAATCGAGACTAGCACAAGTGATGTACAAAAAGAAACAAGCGATCAAAAAGACGAAGAAAAGCAGCGAGTAGAACAATTCATATTACTGAGAGAAAATGCAGATTCGCAATCGTCAGAGAGAACGAGGAGCGATTCGGGTAAATTGCAAGAACTTGGTGAGGTTGAAATTGGAAAAAATGAAAGGTCTCAATTACTCCAGGAAAATAATGGCTTAGAGTACCATATGGTTGACAATCATTTCTACGAGTCCTCCATTACATTTTCAGAAAAGCAAAGAATCGAAACGTCCACGAGCGTCAATGGGGAGTACAACTCAATTGATCGACAACTGATATCCCTAATAGATGAAAATCCGATATCGGAAACTCCAAAGACACCAACATCGTCACCTGCAAGAAATTCTTTACCAGGAAGTGATAAAGAACATTTAACAAAACACGATCTTTATTCTCTAGATAAGAAATTGGAATCAACCGAAACAAGCATGGATAGACAATTGAATTCGTTTGAAGTTGTCTTGAGCAACGAAAACGATGATCTAATTTTGCTGGAGAGCGCTACAAATAAATTTGTGAAGATCAATAGCGAAGCTGCAGATCAATCGAAAATAGATAAGGAAAACGATCGATCCAAATCACAGAGTACCAACGTAAATCACAATATCGATAATCAAGGTACGGTAATACTAATATTGTTTTTGAAAATAATTAAGATTCCACAAGTGTCCATACTTAACATCAAACTTATTTCATCAAAGACACCATTAATTTAAGCGTTTGTTTATCGAAGGTGAAGACGGAGATCAGCAAGAGAGTGAATATACAGAACATTACGATATTGCAACTCAGAGGCACTTCGACACTACAACGAAGAATGATGTTCCACAAAGAAACAATGATGTTGATGAGATGCCACCTCCGATACCAAAAAGTCCACCGCCTCCTATTGAAGCCCTCAGGTATTGGGATTCGATTTTTTCAATCGATCGTTCCTCACTTTTTTTCATGACAGCCTCTCCCAACGTCGGGTCTCATACCTATAAAAGACGTTTCTTTTTATATATATCTTTAGAAAAGTATACAAAGAACTCGAATGCATTTTTTTCGATGAAGCCGCTCTGAATAATTTATTCAATATTCCACTGTGCAGGCAGTGCCGTGAGGCTCTGGCCGTAGCCAGTACCAATATTACATTGGCTCCTCCTTCATCACCTAGAAGAAAAAGGGTGGAGGCAGATATCCAATTGGAAACTCCACCACGTCCAGGTATAACAATGATTAGCTTCAATCCAAAATATTATCACTTTCATTCCTAAAATACCTCATGATTACACAGGCACTATAGCAGAGCGCGAGCACAAAAAATGGGAAAACGCAACGCCAATTGAAAACAATCCATACAGCGAAGAAAATATCCAAAAGCGTCTGTGGGAGCGACAGTACTCCAAAAGATCCTCATCAGACGTGCCAGGGTACCTATAAATAAGATGAATAACATTAAAAACGAATATAAGATACAAAAATCAGATCAAAATATTTTCTTATGTTCAGAAACACTAATGAATTACCAAAGGGTCCAGGTGAACCGTTACAAGTAATTTTACGGGATACTCAACCAGATTACAAACGGTGAGTCTAAAAGCAGTTAAAAACGTCTATTCGACTTTCCCCCAATATTCTTTGTCTCTCTTTAACTGTGAATTATAATTTTTTCTTCTCTCCCTTAGATTCGGAAGAGATTACTATATCAACGACGCGAAGGTGTCGGGTGATGAGAGACCGAGAAGATCTACAATGTCAAGTTCGGGTAGACCGAACAGCTCCTTATCTCAGCACTCAAGCATGACCGGAAGTGAACTCGAACATCAGGTGAGTTACGGACTTGACAGATTCGAGGAGGCTTCCCTTCGGGGCAGTCTTCGTAGACAGACCTTTCGCGGTCCAAATGCCAGCCCGCACTTTGTAGTCAACCCTCTGCTCCACTTGGAATCCGCTCAAGATAGTGAGAAACCGTCTATTCCTAGGAAAAGTGATGAAAGTACCTTAACCGCGATAAAGGATGAGCCGGTAGACATTAGCAGTCCGATAAATATGTATTCCTACGATGGCGCTAACGAGGCTGATGACAGAACAGAAAAAGATGATAGTCTTAGCTATGAAGAACTTAATACTTCTCATACTCTGCCAGCAAGCTTTCTTGGCAATACGTCGAATCCAATAAAAGAGAACGTGGATGATCGATCAAAAGTCATTAATGACGGAAATGAAATAATTGACCTTGAATCTGCGAATCTTAATACAGTGTTTAAAGTTGAAGACTCTAACGAAAGATTTGCTATTAATCCATTGTACAATATTGATGATAATTCATTAAGGCCTCTGGCAAATAATATGGGGGATCGTGATTCCGGAATGTACTCAATTGGTTCCAATGATACGGAATTCACTAAGGTTGTGGTTGAGAAGAGTGATCCAAATTCCAGGAGACTATCATCTTTCGAGAATTCTGCTGGAACGAAAGCGGCTAATACGGTCTCCATTAATGGAATGAAATATTCGGATTTCGGTAACTACAAGTTTCATACGTTTGGCGGAATAAAACGCAGGAGGATCAACTGGACCGTTATTGAGGACGAACTGGATGAGGACGACCATGAGAATGAGGAAGTATACGAGTATCCAAAGGAGAACCCTGAATTCACCGCCCTCAGGTTTCAGACATTCGGCGGAATCAAGAGAAGCAACGATGTCGACGGGAAACGAATCACAGCTTATCGCAGAATCAAACTGCGGCCCGCCTTGACATTTATCGAACCAAAAAATGCATATATTGAAAATCGACGAAGATCAAAGAGAAACGCTCGAGATTTCTTAATAAATGCAAATTTTGAAATCAGCGAGGATCGTCAGAAAATATGCAAGAGCCCAAAAAGTGGCGTAAAAAATTTTACGTTTCGTACAGTAAGAAAGAAGAAATCCATACAGGAAGGGGGATTACGTAAGATAATTGCCGAACAAGAATATCCTGGCGATGAAACAATAATGATGAACTTCCTTCGTGATGCTGTATCAAGATCCAAATCGCGCATGTCCACCGATAACGACTCCGTTTACTCCCTGGATTCAGCGAAAAAGAGAATGCTTGGTTTTCGCGACGATATTCAATCAAAGACAAACAAAGGTTGTCCCAGCGAAGACGGTAGCCTAAGACTAGAACCTCCGGTAATACCGGAAGTCGTCAACAGAAGTTACGAAACTCTGTCTAGTTTTCGCAAAACAAGCTCCACGAAGGATGCCAGAGAGCTCACATCAAACACTAGTAAAACGCATAGAATTCAAGAAACGTCGATGTGGTGAAGTTGAAAACTTATCGATTCTAACCAAATTTTGAAAACTCCCTTTCTAACCAATCGGAATAAAAATATACGCCCGTGCGTGTATATTGAACTTCGAGACGTTAACAAACTGATTGTATAGGCAATGGTTGAAGAAGTTTAAATTATTTGACCACTTTCGACAGTCTACTTGCAAGTCAAGAATTTACCCATAGAGACAGATAAACCTCCGTCACATTTACTTATTACATATTGATTTCCAGTCATGAGTACCAAACGAATATAATATGTTTATCAATATTCTCGAATTACATGTGTAACATGTAAAATAGCAGCATTGCATGATTATACAATGTTTAACTGTGCATTTCTCCTTTTACACTTCTTTCTATACAACATAAGGCGTATGACATATTACTGACCTTCCTTTCGATATATCACACACCTATATGTATATACATACCTGCTCGCCGTGTCATCCATTGCGATTAGCAAGACTTTTTGTGAACTTGTACATAATACGATCTGTCGGCTCCTTATTTATAGCGAATAAACACTATTATACTGTTTCTGTTAAAAGTTTGAGTGATTTTTACCCTATGCGCACTACACATGCATGAGACTCTTGTACGTACAATATCAATTGGTAAGTATTACTAGTCAAAACATACATATATATTCGTTGTACTCATGTCGACTAATCCAAGTAAAGGTAAAAAGTACTAACGGGTTGTGTCACCTTGACTACAGACATGTCAGAAGAGCATTGAAAATCTTGAATTCATATATATTGTGCGTGTCCCAAACCATAAAAGGATTGTTGGGAAAACAGAAAGTTGAATAAAAAATAATCACACATGCTCTTCTCACATATTAAATTGTTATGTGCTAACTCCTATACTGCATTCAGTCGTTACTAACCTTGCAAACAACTTTCAACTGACAAATTGACTTTGAGCCTCATCTAATATATGTAACCAGGATGTGCCAATGATAATGACAAAATTACATTATGCAGAATGACTTTAGCTTATTAATGTCATCGAACCTAAAATGAAATGCAGTATCATCAAGGAATACTAGTGACCGTGCAATAATAATGAATTTTCCATCTGTTCTAGGATCAGATTCAGTACACGGAGTTGGGATCTACATCAAGTGGGACAAATGAGATCAAGTCGAAGGTATCCACATGGCAGCAAAATAACATGGAGATCAGTCAACCAGAAGGATCTCCTGGAATTCAGAGGGTAGAGGCTGTCATCGAAATAGGAAACACATCATCGCTGACATCAGAATTGCAGAGCGAGAAAACTCAGTACTACAAGAGTAACGTGACAAGCAGCCAAAGGACGCGTGAGCATCAGGAGGTTAACGAGATTCTGGAAAATGAAAGAAAAAATAGTAAAAATGAATTAAACGCTAAGTTGAATAATCAGGATGGATACGACGGAGCGAGTATAGCCGAGAGTAAGAAATTATATTCGAACGAGAGTCACAAAAAGATCCAACGCATTGACCTCAAGGCTTATGGATTTGAAAATGAAATTAGCTCGAAGAGAAACGAGGCCAAGAACGCCTCTCAAAGGCGCGTAGTGAACAAATTAGACCTTAAGTCTTTCGGCTATGACACCGGAGTGCACACAACACGATATACTATTCAAGCCGATAGTAATAAAGTGAATAACAATTCAGACACAAAACCGGTGATCGTCAAGATGAAAACAAAATCGAATTTGACAAAGCTTAAGGAATTAGAAACGTCTACTAGTAACAGTGACTATACAGAGTATTGGGCTTCCGGTGATCGTAGCATGGTAAAGAGTAGAGAAATATTGAATGAAAATCGACTGAAACTTGAAGACCGCAATAAATTCGGTACGATGATCTCAGTGAAATCAATGCCCAACGTAGCAAAGAGTGAGCACTATGCAAAGGATTCGGAAAGGGTCCGAAGCTATGAAGGTGAGGAAGACATCATCATAAAGACGTTCGTCAAGAAAAGGTCAACAGAGGAAAAGCTTAGAAAAGAAATGATCAAGGCATCTGCTAAAAGCCATGGTCTATGGAAATCAGAGACAACAATACTTGCTACTGACAATTCCGAATTATCAGAAGTCTACTCTGAAGACGAAGTAGATGGTTTAATTAGTAAAATGAAATCTACCCAAGTCTTCTCATCGGAGGATTCTTATCAAAAGTCGTCGGAAGTCTCATCAATCAAGAGTGAATTCTCCGAGGAGGCTACAAGTTCTATCAACGCTGATGATGAGGATCTATCAATGCCTTCAGTGAGAAGACTTGCTCAGGCATTCAGTAAAACGACAGAAACAAAATTAGTACCTGCTGTCAGGGTAAGTTTTTATGGGAATGATTAGTTTTCAATTTACTTGTAAGATACAGTGCAATGGCTCTTCTTTCATCTCTTTCCATACAGATGTCCAAGTCCACCAGTAACATTGTCAAGGAGAGGTCAACCACCCCTGAGATACACATAGTGGAAACACCCAGGCAGATGCATAGTCTAACTGCTAGATCCTTGTCTAAGGAGTTCAGAGAAGGATTACGTCAAATTCCTATTAAAATGACGCAATCGTCCACGAATCACACTGTTGACGATCAATCGAAAAAAGTTGAGAATCAACCGGAAATAGTATCGTCTGAAGCAGATAATCCAGTGGATGATACTGCTTTGATTGAACCCGGAAAGTTGAAGAACAACATCAAATTTTGGGAACAACTACAAAGGCGAAGTTAAAAATTCGTTAAAGCAATTGCGCCAAAAGTTTACACGAAACGAATGAACCTTCGTGTAATTTTGAATCATTAAAATAACTTAGAAGAACACTAATACGTTATCATTGGTCAACAATTGTTGTGATAAATCTAAAAGTGCACGAGAAATTTGTGCGTTTGCTTGCAATTGTTTTGGATCGAGTTTTTAATCATATAAATAGATACAAATCTGTGTCTGTTGTAACGTTAACGTTATCGGTGCCGATTGGACTCGTTTATGGTTGTTCTTTGATATTGCAACAGAAACACAACATTTTGTATAGTCCTGTACAATAAAACTATTTTTACATAGTCTTTGCCAGAAAATGACTTTTCTTTGTGTCGCAGTAATATTCGCGCAAACAATGTATAATAGATTCTCCATTCCTCAAATGAATCGCAACAACGAAGCATCTAATAAATTAAATTCCACAATGGAAAAGTGATATTACAGGAACGTGAATAAATGATGCAACGATCATTCATATTTTTTTTTTATATCCAATTTATGTAATATCCTTCAGGATGATTATGCGATTTATGCATGACATGTGATTACTTTATAAAACTTCAATAACGATTCGCTATCAGATTATACTTCGGCTTATGAACTTACGGTTTCAGTAATTTGCACGACAATACAAAAATTGCCAGAACGCTTCATCCACATGGGTTTCAATTCTTGCACAATGTAAGATTTTGTTAACACTAAACATATGCAATGGCACAGATACGTATCCAGATAATAAATAAAAATTCTTCGATTATTTCAGGAATTTGTTAAGACGTACAAAATTCATAATATTACATTTGTGCCAAAGGACACTTAAGTGTCATTATCCAAAGATTGGTATCCTAAGTAACTTTTCTAAGCTACATATAAAGTAGGAGACGTAGCACATTTAAGAAAATTGTACATGTAAATTCTATAAATTCATTATTAACAGATCAATAGATATAAGATGAATTTTTGGAGTTGAATACCGAATTCACAATTTCCATTAAAAAAAAAGGGACATAAAATTTTACTACTTACGTTTATTTCAGTCACATATATGGAAATTAAAAATACTGATCCCAATGTCGTTGGTTTTTGTTCAATCTACTTGGAAATTATATATTTTACCGATTAATGTAAAATAATAATTCATGGCTGACAAGTGTACTTGTTCTTCCATTATTCGAGATAACGATTATTATGGGGATAGAAATTGAAGTGGATAAAACTACAAATACAAATTTTTTTAATGATTGAAATTGAAGACACGGAATTCAGAAAAATATTTGTCAAATTCGAACTGACAATGTTGAAGATGTATAAAGTTTTCAGCCATGGTGTATCGTTGTAGATATTAATCATATTTTCTATAAATAAGTATTACTGCATGAAAACTATTTAACAGTATATTCAAGAAACAAAAATTCTTGTAATCTTAGTTTATAGACGTACATATGTAATTGCATATGAAATTGTATATTTTAAAATAATAAAATATCTAAGAACATATATGCCTGACGTTCATTGCTCAGGATAATAACTATTCGCTGGAGCCCTTAAGAAAAAAGTCACTTGAATAAATTCATCTATACTTGAAAGGAACAAGATATTTGCATCGTCCCACGTTGCTGCCATAAACAAAATTACCCGAGTATTATACATGGCAAAAATATCTAATTTGAGTATATCAGATATGAAGTCCAATGTTCACATAAACGTAAAACGAAGGTAACTTACAATCACAGCAGTCCACAGGTCTTTCACATTTTAAGTTTTTACAAAAAATTAAAAATACGTATATTGACCCTCGTATATAGGACTGAAAGTTTAGATCTAAGCTTTGATTGAAGATAAATATTTCGATCACCATTTTGTGATATTACAGCAACAATGCAATTACGCCTAAATATTTGTTGAAAACTTTCAAAAGTTCTACCCAAATTATTACCTTCCTCAGTTTATAAAAAATATAAGCTAATATATTTTTATAAATGTATACTTCTCAGTTGCATATAAATAGATCAAACATTCTCTATTCATAATCTTTTTCACGTTGCAAAATGATGAATGACAAAGAAAAACCCTAGATTCTAGTCCTCTATACATTCTAATACATTATACAAATTAATATTCTTGCACAAGCTAAAATATTGCAAATTCCATATGCCACTAATCAATAATAAATACATCTAACTCTATGAAAGGGTATACTTTCCAATTCCTGAGCATGTCGTCTTCGATAGTCCCATAAGAAATTATCGATCAAAATAGCATTGCAATCTGATTCCTTAAGATTTAAACTAGGATAACGCTTAATTAAGGACCTTACTTCATCGCAAACACGTTCAACGACTTCTATCGAACAACCACGGATTTCTACCTCCTCTATGGATTCCTGTTCAAGTTCAGTACCTGTAAAAACGCATAACGCCCTACGATAAAATAGACCCAAATTCAACCTACAAGTAGCAGAAACATTAAATTCATGCTGATTGCCATAATAAAAATTATACATATAAATTAAGTGACTGACCAGTCTGAAGCATGCTGAGTAGTGGATTGCTATATCGCATTGCACCAAAGTGTACCAATACTTGAGGAATTCTGTAGTCCGCAAACATTGTGATCACTTCAATGTCATGAAAGGCTCCAAGATCTTTCTCTTGAAAACAGGCCCAAATATCACCAATAAGAATTTGTGCTCTTTTGTAGAAAGCCACTGTAATTAAAAATTGAAACAATACATCAGGTATAATAAATGTAAAGTAATAAATAAATTGTATGGATACAAGAAAAAAATAATTATTAACCTTCATGACCATGAAAATCAGCTTCATCTCTAAAACACTGAAATTCAATTACGATAAGTTTTAATAACTCAACTGCGGAACCTCTGCACGCTTTGATGCATTCGGCAAAGGAACCTGTCGAAGAATATAAATTATAACACAGTTGTTCATCCTTCATTCATGGTCTTAAATAATGCTTTATAACATTACCATTGTATTTTTCTAACAAAATTTTTCCAACTTCGTGCAAACATTTTAGTCTTTCATCGACCAGTGGAGCTTTTCCACTATCTTCATCACCATTCAAAATCACTTCGAGATCAGATTTTGATATTTTCGCATAATAATTTGGATCTAGTATTGGCTTGCCTGCCTGCAAATAATAAATTGGATATATCAAAGATTATGAACTACACTATCGTTTTGTATCCTCTGAAACTGTTTAGTTACAAAACAAAAAAATGATAATTACGAAACAGTACCTCTCTGCCATGTAGAAAAGTGAAATATCAAATTTTATTTCCAGTAACGGAATGTAACACAAAAACATGCACTATTTCCGAGTTCTGCAACGAATACACAGTTTGCGCTAAATACTAATATAATTGGATTTGATCGCAAAATTCCCTCTTAAGTTGGACAAATAAAACATCAAAATGCCTAGAAAATACAAGTTTATGACGAAAGAAATAATTAGTTTAAAAAAACCATCGTACGTCAAATCATCTAAAAATCTTATAATATTAAAATAGCCGTTTTTAATGATTCATATTTATTAGAGCACTAGATAAAGTAATCGACATAGTACCTAAGCCACAGGGTGCCGTTCCAAATTTTGGTTTACCAAAATGGAAAGTGATGCCTTTAGAGTCAAAAATCCCAATGATCCCTGGACCAAAAAATGCTTACTGTTTCACACGGCGAAAGCTGGGGAAAAAATTATGGTTCCAAACACAAAGTACCGATTTTGACTTAACAGATCCATACAACTATGATATAAATTTCCCATACGACATTCTGCACGACGAGCATCTCAAATCGACTTTATCTCGCCCAAACACCATCGAACATTTAATAAAATTAGGGTTCATAACCAAAGATTTAGATGCAAAGTGTTCATTGAAAGATTATAATGTGTACAGAAGATATTTAAAAAAACTACACAATAACAGTATCTATAAAGAATTGAAATTAAAAGCTGAAGTAAATGATGAAAAGAGAGTCTTACAATTAGCCGAGGAAAGAGTACAAAATTACATAGAAAGGTAGCTGTGAAATTCATTAGAGTACTTTTGGTTTATTGGATCCGGGAGATGAAGCTTAATCATGTGTACTAAATCACTGTAGATTAAAAGAACAAGAAAAAAAGGAGGAAGTTCGCAAAGAAGCACGCGAAAGGCTTAGATTAGAAGAAGAATCAAGGATACGAAAACAAAAAGAAAATTTAGTTAAAGTTCTACAGCGATATAACTTGATTGCAGTAACTAGGAAGGAAGCTGCTCTCAAGCGGCAGGAAAAATCAAGGGCAAAATCTGAACAAATACAGCAAAAGCGGAAGGCCGCTGCTGAAATTGAACGGCAAAGGATAATTAAAACGATAATTCAATGGAAACACAGTGAATACGAGCGCAAAAAAGCTGTCAAGCAGCGGCTAATTGAAGAACGTAAGAGGAAACTTAAATCTGTGGAAGAAAAGTAATTAAAAAAAAAAAAAATATCATTATAAACGTATCAAGTGAGTGTATAAAATTATACATGTTAATATAGATGGGAAAGGAGACAAGAACACCAACAAAAGCAAATGCACAGAGAACAGTTTTTAATTAATTGTCTCCAGGAAGAACGACGAATGTTCATCGAGGAATATAATAAGAAAGTAGAGAGACACAGAAACAAGATACAAAGTATATAGTTAATCACGATCAGCTATACAGTAACAACAAATAAATATGCCACACTATTTTGTAAACAATTAGTTTAGGGGAACTATAATATATTTCTTTCATTTATGTAAATACATATTGTTAGGTTGTTTGATGAAACAAGAACGATTCAGAAAATGCTATGCAGCGCGGACTATACTAGGGCATAAAAAAAGAACCTGCTGCAGAATACCTAATCAAAAGAAGCAACGTCAGGTACTAAATAGTATTACACAGTAATATTAATTAGAAGTAGGTGAGAAAATAATCAGAGATATGAGAGTATGTCATGATATGCAAATATTTCAAACTAAAGCATAAGGAAGATAAGGATTATAAAAATGCTCTTTGTCTTCCTGAAGTACAATTTTACCTTAGCAAAGGTAAGGCAGTAATATCTTATTCAATATATATGCATATATTGAAGAAACTCAAAATATTGAATAGATCAAATTATAATAGTATCAATATTTTTGAAAACTTGTAAATAACAATGCATAGATAAGAGATAAAATTAAGAAAGAAAGAAAAGGAGAGGTGAAGCTGCAGAAAACACGGGTGAAACGAAAGAAAACCACTACAATCAATAAAACAAAATTCTCAAAAAAAGAAAAAAATGTATTAGAAAAGAAGGAAGTATTGTCAAAACTTGAACAGGAACATAACATTGTATTAAATCTTATGAAGTTGGAAGAATTTGCATCACAACCATTACCATTACCTATGACTAAAGATAAATGCAAATGCAAGAAAATCTAGAAGATGAAAAATGCAGTTAAATGAAATGATGTTTTGTTGTACGATTTTCTAACATGTTAATATTTAAAAAGAAGTTAAAAATTATCTTCATGAAACTTAAAGATACTAATATACTGAGATAAAATATTACTCACTTCAATGGCTTTTTTTATAGCAGCACACAGAGCAAAGTATCCAGTATAACCATTCACCTTCCATTTTGGATCATTTCCTGAATTCCAAAACGAAAAGTTCAATGTATCCAATACGAACACCCAATCTGCAGCTTTATTATCGTTAGGTTTAGGATGAAGTTCATGTTGTGAATAATTAGCGGTACAAATGCTATGATCCTTGAGGCCCTCCAGCACCTATAATATAAAATGTTTCAATATTCTTTTTTAAAAGATCACATAAACCCAAAACAAAGAATTTTACAATAATTTTCTTCATTTGTAACATAAAAATTACGCAACCAGTTATGTTTCATGCAATTGTCCAAAATATACTTTATTATATTTTATTGTATTATATTAAATTATATTTTTATATTATCGTTTAGCAATTTATACACGAAAATACTTCAGAAATCACCGGTAATTGATCTGTTAGTCGCAAGGTCACAAACAACAAACTGACAAAACTACTCACTTCCAACTCAATCGAATAACTAAATTCAAAACACAGAAATAGGATATATTTCCATTTCATGAAAATTAACGAACTTTCCTACTTTAATTTAAAATGCAACTACTGGCTTAATCTAATAGCAATTAAAATAGATAAGCTAGAGAAAAACAACGACGCACCGCTGATAACTCACCTCGCATGCAAGTTTTTTAACACCCTCTTCCTCGATAAATACGTTCTTCGCAAGTCTGGCAATTAGCTTTGCAGATTCTCTGGGCATTAAAGCCATGATTATTAGATGAAATTACAAATGCAAATAAAAACTGCGAGAGAAAAAGATGCCCTAAGATGCTCAGTTAAAACAGACAACCACCAACACAATTGTCTAATCGAATCTTCCGATCACGTGGCGAGTCGGCGAATCACGTGACCACGGCCAGAAACGGCTGTTAGGCAACGGAGTTAAGTGTAAACAAATATGGTGGTATACGTCAAAATTCCGAAAACTTGCATTTTAATAGTGGCTCTCGAGATGTGCGCGAATAATCGGTTCTCTCTATACGCTCATAATAGAATAATTAGGGCTTAAAGGGTCAACAGCGAGGTAAAGGTAAGTAATCGGTCTACTAAAAAATTACTAGGAATTCATAATTCCTTAGCTAGCTTAGGTACCTGTACGACCACGGTGTTTTGTTGTATGTATTTCTACGTATCACATTTATACAATTATGCATGACTTTGAACCTGGGAAATGGATAATCCTAAATCTTCATCTTTAATTGAATATTAAATAGAGACACAATTTTTATAAGTATACCAGAATACATTTTCCTCCACACTGTTAACAGTGTAGTAACAACTTTTTTTATAATTTTGTAAGAAAAGCATTTATTAAGTTTTTAATTTTAATAAATATTTTTCATACATTTCTTATATTTAATGACACTGTGTACGAGCTGTAGAATACGACTCCTTCTTGATTATTTAGTTTTTTTACATATAGTCTTTCCAGAAGAAATCTTATTCAGTAGTTTTACCAATAATGCTTTGAACTAGTATTGATAAAATAATTCTGACTGTTAGAGTGGGTTGAACATAACCTTTTCTTAAATGCACCTATTATCATAATATTAGTCCCTTTCCTTCTCCAATAAAAAAGAAAATAAAATACCTAAGTTTTAAAGGGTTTTATTATCAAAACATTCCCAGAGATAATAGGCAACCGGTGATTACATTACAAACACCTTGGCTAAACAGCTTAAATGTAACTTACTTAATTACATAATAAAAAGTAAGACAAACGTAAAGTAAAGTAGCAAATGAAAAAATGAAATTCGTATGTAAGTACAAAGCCAGTTTGTGAAGTGTCATATCACTTTATTTACTCAATAGTAACATTTAATAATACATAATTTAACTGATAAACGAATTCTGTTTAAATTTTTACATAAGGACATGCGTTACTTATTTTACGATACACTCGATTGTAGGTAATACCTAATTTTATTATTCATTTAATGTAGGCAACTATTTTCTGTAGATTGTGACAAGATTCGAAACACGTAATGTTATGTTTGCAAATTACGTACGCGACACAAGGGCGTGAAACCAAAACGATTCACGATTGAACACATTTTACATCGCAGTATGTAACTTCAATATATTTCTATAAATGCCCACATAGCAAGAACAGAGTTTTGTTTTGATATCAGTGTAATTCTTAATTTCATGAAATATATAATCATTATTTCAATGGCATGTGATCCATGGCCCGCAATGTAGATTTATGAATGTACAAATGTAAAAGATGTAAATCCAACACACAATTCGAATGTATCCTATTATGACGAGGATTGTGAACGTTCAAAAATTTTACTACGAATTACCCTTACTGAATCACGATGTAATCGCATAATACGAATAACATCACACGGGTGTTTCGAATCCTAGCGTGTGAAGAGCTGAATGCCAATACAATTTTTGTTGCATTCATCCATTCAAATAACATATGTACACAATATCCTCTCAACGCAAAATGTGAACAGATTAAGGCTCCAGCAGGCTATAGGCTACATTCTACAATGTACAATGCATTATGTACTTCTTTTTAGTTTTCGTTTTCGCGTACCTGTCTGGCTGTGTAATGTGTGGTAAGCAATAGCACCAAAAGATTCCCCAACATTTCCACTTGGCACAAATCATCTGTATTTAGCAACTAGAAAATGATCGACATATCAATCGAGTTTATGTGAATTATAATTTACTTTATTCCACTTAATTCAATCTTTGCAACATATTGTCTATAATAAATGCAATTATTATAAAAACAATAGGACTTAACAAAAGTGTAGATATTTATGTATATTTTGTGTAATATAAGGTTTGATAAAAATAATGGGCCTTGTGTCGATTATTCAGCGATTAGTATCTTGTCAAAATGCAAGTCGCTGTGTATAACAAGTTGCTAAGTAGTTGGAATTCTCGGTGGTATTCGTAATGTGCTATACTTAGAGGTGAATAAAGTACAAGCCATAGGAGACACATGGGACATGGTTCTCCATGAGACTCAATCTAGCTTCTGCTGACAAAAATAGTTTTTTATAAACCAGTCTGCGAAATATGAAAGCATTGATGATCGCAAATCAAGTTTTACGAAATAGTCCACTCTATTTATTCATATCAATCACCCAATGAGATTATCCAACCCACGGGACTCTAGATAAAAGGGTCAAAATTCGGCGAAATAGTAACGCAATATCGTTTCCTCATTTGTCTTGTATTTTCATTGTCTCTGAATTTGGCCCAATGTAAAATTTAACTCACATATTACTAGAGTGCGTGCATGAGCTTCTGTTGAATGTTTTACTTTTTAGCACTGTTACATTTGCTCCCATTACACATCACACCTCCAGACTCCTCCCATGCAGCAAAATGCGCTTTTTAATTAATTCTCTTAATAATATATAAAAAATCTATCTCTATTGGCTCTTAAGCTCTTTGCCAATACTATACGACACGATTTTGTTCCAGTCGATTTTCGTTCGCATCACCGGAAGTTGCCTTCGCAGAGCCTTGAACGTTGTGTCAGACATTGTCTGATAATTTTCCGAAATCGCCGTTTGATAATCGTTTTCAGATTCCTCGACCAGTCGTATCAGCTCCTTTGCCGTTTGCTTCTCGTTCGCAATCGACAAACTTTCTTTTACCTCTTTGCTGCTAACCAGTTGGACGTTTCCATCTTCGTAGTAGTGAACTTGAACTTTTAGACTACCCCTTAATTCGGCATTCCCGGAACTTGTGTTAAAACTCACAGACCATACAGAACGCCAACGTCCATTCCAGAAATTTTTTGGTTGAAATTGATGGTCTTCTATGCAAGCAGTTAGCGATATATTTCCTGAGAACATAGAAACATCTTTCTGTTTAGTTTTCGTTTTTCTGTTAGTTTTTTTTTTAAGATCCATTCTAATCCATGTGAACGTACCTCCTTGGCTTTTTCCAAAAACAGAGCATGCACCATGTCTATAATGGCTCTGCGTATAAGTAGTTATTTCATCTTGAAGGGCGGATCTCCATGGTTCTGCCGTTGCATCTGGTTCATAGGATTCGTAGTCCTGTGCTTCCTTTCTCAGGTGGTCATATTTGAAACTTTGTTTGCTACGAGCATCATAAAACCTCTGACCACCCAAGTCATTATGCTCCGTTATAAGTACAGGATACTCACTCCCTTCTATCTATATTTAAAAAAGCCATATTCACAATTTTTTTAAATAATCTTATGGGACTTATTCGTTAGCTTAGCCTTATATAATAGTAAAATAGTATGTTTAGTTATGAATCACTTCAACAAAATCAGTAAAATAATGAGATGATCTATCTATAGATATGGATAAGTTAGTCCTTGAAGTAGTACATATGAAAGTATACTATTGTACACATCTTTTACTACATAAAAATACTATAAAATTTCCATGATAAGAAATAAAGAACAACACTATTTAATATGTTAAAAAATTGTTGTATGGATGTATTATGTGTTTTAAACTAGAAACATCCATCAAAGAAAAAATGCAAGTATTCCAATATAATATCAATGTGATAGATTGCAAAAGAGTTATTATTTCCACAATATTTATTTTATATATGATACATTCAACTGTTTTTTCCTCTATTCACAAATATTTTGGCAATTTTTAGGTATTATGAAACTAATTTGACTTTCAAATAAGAAAGTTAAAATGGTCAATTATACAGAGTAAAGCTAAATGTCATCAGCTATCAATGATGAGTCATTGCCTAAAATAATGCTTATAAGAATTTTAGGTTATTATTTTAAAAAATACTATATTAACGTAGACCAAACCAAAATTCATCCATTTGTGTTAATGTTTAATTCAAAATATCAATTAAAACTAAAATATATAGATGGCATGAAATTCATATTACAAATTATCATGCCGAAGTCAGCATATAAATAAAAAAACAGTTGATAATAAATTATATCACAATGAAGTGTCCTTAAAAAAATAATTCAATAAAACAAAAATGAATCATAAACACTAATTGCAACTCATAAGAAAAAAGTGTGAGAAATATAGTACTGGACAAATTGCATAGAATACTAAGTAAAATAGTCACTCAAATAAGCTTAAAAAGTTTCATATGATACAACAAATTATTCTTTATAAAGAAATGTTTACTAGTATCCCTAATAGTCAGATAGATCACTCCGTGCTCCAATTCCGATGTAAATCATACGTCACTCTAAAAAAATTCGAGTGGATTGCGCTCGTAAAGTAGGCCAAGAATTTCGTAGGAAAGAAGACTGCCGATCCATAGAAGATCGGGGCTGCCAATACCGGTATATTTTTTGAATCGTATACGCATTACTATCAAAAAAATCGTGAAACATTATCATAGTCGAAGAATAGTACCTTAACAGGCGTGAGCTGATCCTTGTTATACTGAGCAAATGCTCCGGATGCTCCTTCCTTCAACAAGTTGTCGTTGTTCAGCAAGACCCTCACATCGTTAAAAACCTCGTTGAACTCACCCGGAGGCGAATGTAGTATAAAATCCGAAACTATTCGCACTTTTTCTTGGTCGGAAATCACGACATCTCCGTCCGCCGCCATCTTACCTTTCCACTGCACGCACACTCGGCCGATGTGTCAAACCAAGGCTTCAACGTTTCAGGTTGTTCCGAGCAAATTGTTCAAACCAACTTCAGTCAAATAATTTTAATATTTTAAAGTAGTAAAAATCGATGCGCCACAAATATACTTTTACAAATAAACTCTGTAAAACATATTAATATTAACCTCTTTCAAAGCAGCTACCACAACTTCTGCTAGGATATTTATAAAACTGGGAAACACCCGACGCGCCACCATTCGTTTAGTAGCTCCCTTACTGTACTGTTAATTCTAGCGAGAGTTTATTTTATTCTATTCCCTATGGGATACTAGTTCTGTTATATTAACGGAACATTTAATGTATATTAGGGTCACACGGTCTTATCTTTCTTTTATGACTTTATGGCTCATACTTAAATTTGTACTCCTTGTAGCATAGCGGTTTTTGCATGGACCTTGACACGAGCTACATACTCGGACCTCTTCGTGCTTTCTCGACGCACACTCACTACCAGGCGTGGTTCACGTCTTGCGATAACACATGTTTATCATTTATTTTTGTCTTCAATGCTGATATTCAAGTTTTATAAATTGTACCTATAGGTAGTTTGAAAAATAGTTATACTATAATATTTTTCTTGGAAAAATCAAGATTTTCTCTTTTAAATAATACTTCAAATGAAATTTAGACAAACAGCATACATACGAATAGGATCTTGCGCCATAAGGTGCATTCGCGCCCTGATGTCCGCGAAATACCCATATATGGTCATCCGTAGGAGTTGTGCCCCTTTACCGCCAAGAATTCAAAGTTGATTCACGTCAAATTGACGGTATTATCCATGAATAATACAGACAATACAGATGCATAACACGATATATCTTAATGCGATATGAAATATAATTACATGTTGTGCTTGCCAATGACTATTATCAGCCAAATAATAGTTCATTACACCGTGTTTCTTATTTATATGAAAATTACTGCAACCGCAATAAAATATTATTGTACTTACAGTTACAAAGGGTATCGCAATAACATAATTATATCATGTAACTCATTTGATATAATTTACCTTTGAGTACGTATTTCACGAATCCCAGTGACCTGTTCATGAAAATGCAGTGAAAAATAATTTTTTTTTCCTATTGCATTATTTTGTATATATTACCAGATAATTGTCCATCCATAAACGTACAACGAAATAAATAATGAAGAAATGAAAATCGTTTCTCAGGTGGGAAATTTTCTAAAATGCCGGACAATCCGAATAGAGATATTTTTCCAGTAAAGGAAGGGTCCTACATTGACACTTGCCGCAGTGATATAGGTAGGTAATTGTAAAATAAATGTTTCGAATTATCTAACGTTATTGTTATCAAAAAATAATCCATTGAACCATTCACTAGACACTTAAGATCTATTACCTACCTTAAAATCGTTGAGAGGATAAATCAAACCATTTACAGATTCTAGAGAACGTCATTTCGTATGCAAACTTGATCGTTATCAGCTCGAAGATAGATATTTGCGATTACTCGATGAAGTACAGGGACTTAAGAAATTGTCGAACAATCAAGAAGATAAAATTAAAAGATTAGCTACAAAGTTAATGAGAGTTTCCGCAAATCCTCGAATCTGTACCACTGCCTTAGATGTTGTTAATGACAAAGATCGAATTTCTTCACTCGAATTAGAAAATAAAAAGGTAATAACATCCAGTATCTATAATAGCATGTAATGTGTATACTAAAATGTCGAAAAATTTTTTAATAATTACAATCTCATACATTTATTGTTATTAAAACTTTTGTATTTAGTTAAAGGACAAGATCTGCGTACTAAAAAATCAATTATTGAGTCATAAAGCTTTGGGACGCTCGCCGTCAAGATGCCGACGTCTTCAAACCCGAACGTCATCTGGACCAACGTGAGTATACTGACAAACTTTTGCAGATAAAGCAATTTGAAAATTATATAATTTGCAATAAATTTACTGCAATGATTATATTGTAGCACCTGCCGAAGCGAAAATGGACGTGTAAAAACGCCTTCCTGCCAAAGCATCATGCGTAACGGAAGTGACGACAATGACACTCAAAATTATCTTGTTAAAATAGAGGTAATGTGAATTGTGCACACCGAATTATACATATACATATATGTATATTTACTTGATTATATTACAACTGTTTCTTATTGTTACCGCCAGGAGCTGGAGATGCAAAAGAAAGAAATGGCATCCAGAATCACAGATCTCGAGGACGAACTGTCGATTCACTTAACCGGAAATCAAAGAGAAAAAGTAGCTGAGAATATAGAATACATCCGACTGTGGCGACAGCTGAAGCAGCTTAACGACAAGTTGATCACCACGCAAAATTTAAATGATAACCTTAACGCTCAGATTAACGATTTGAAAAAAGTTCTTGAAGAAACAACTAAGTACGTTCGAAAGTTTGTCTTCTTCTTGCAACGTCCACCTCTACTCTTAATGAATATTTTTACTCAGGGACAACAGAGAGATAACTTCCGCTCTTGTAACGGAAAAGGAGCGCATGGTTGAAATGCATGAGCAGATGACGAAGGCAAAGGATTCTCAACTTTCTTTGCGTGAGAAAGATGAACAAATTCGAGACTTAATGAACGAGATGAAGATATTGCAACAACACAATAGCGAACTTATTGCTCTCAGTTCGAAGTACACTCAGGTTGAGATTGAGAATGTTGAGCTGAAGAAAAGGATTTCAGAGCAGCTATGCAATCATCAATCATTAAAAAGTGCTTTCAATAACGAGCAAGCTAACATCGCTGCCCTTCAGGTAGCCAATGAGCAACTATTGACAAAGTTGCAGGAGTTACAGAAAAATATGGATAGTTTAACAATACAGTTAAAGGTGAGTCTCCTTATTTTTCTCTTGAAAATTCTTGTTTTTCTTCGTATCTCTTTTACATGCTTTATTAATCAAAAATCAATCCGAAATATCAACTCTCGTTATGTCGAGGCTACATAGAACGTTTAATGTAGCTCTCATTGAATGTACCTGTGTGTATGGAAAATAACTAGGTGAGTCATGTTTTTATACTCACTTGTTAAAGAAAGAGTTGTATAGGTGATAGTCGTATCTTGTTCAAATCAGGCGAGAGATAAGTCATAAAAAAAAATAGGAACTAATTTTCTTATCATAAATTGTATCTATCTGTAATATCTTTAGTACAAATATATCATTTATAGACGTTTCAGAATCAGAACGAGAGACAAGTGAGAGTGACAAGGGGTGTTCAAACAAGTTTAAAAAACTTAAATAAAAGGGTCAATAACCAATCCACCACAATGGAGGATTGCTCTGCAACTTTGGATAACTCTTGGTCCAGTAAAAGAGAGTGCTGTCGAAAATGCTGTGAGGAATTCCAGAAGAAAGTCGCCTCTCTAGAAACATCAACGAATCACGCAATTTCACTTTCTTTGAAAAAGAACACGGACAAAGGAGTTCAAACTCAATTTGAAAATACGACCTGTATCGCGACAGCGCCTGATACACGAATAAAGTCACCTGTAAGGGAATGCGACACACAGCAGCCTTCTAATTCATTGAGTCGCGAAAAGATGCTGAAACTTTTGGAGCAAGCTCAAATTAATACACCTCTGGAAGCACAGAATGCTGCCAGAATTAGGCAAATAGATGCTACATGCTCTATGAATTTTTCTGGAATTTCAGAAACTGCACAACGACAGAGGCAAGTGATGAACTTGGAACAATTGCTCTTCGGAGAATCTAGCTGCTTCTGACAATGGTGCAAAATAAACATCAATAAATTCAATGGACATTGTCGCGAACGATAATGAAATACGAATTAAAATTCAACGGGTGTATATAGAGATACTTAGTTGAATATCTAGTAAATACAAAAGGAATATACTTCCACCTGAAACCGTTTTCAAAGAATGAAATTAGTGGAAGTATTCTTCTCAAATTCAATGGACTCTATCGTGGTTTTATAAGTTTTTTACAAATCGTTTGCGATACAATTGATCCATGGCGCTTCCAGATAGTTCATCAGGGAGTCCATATTGTACGCGAGTATTTATAACTAGAAGCAGTGTCAATGAATTTTGTGAAAATCAATGCGAGCTTTCCGCAATTATTTTACTATTGGGCATCTCACTATACTGCGTATTTAAAACAAGGTTATGAACGTCTATTGTATAGTGTGAAAGCACATATTGTATTATGCAATTGGATGCTCTTTATATTATGTAAATGTGATTTATATTCGATTCAATCAATTCACTTAATTTCAAGCTATTCTCTCGATAACTGTTATCGTCCTGGAGTTAGCATTCTCAAGTTAGATAAATCGTTTAGAAGTATCGATTTATCGTGCATATTTCGTACTACTGTATCTTCATCATAGAAAATACTGCTAGTCGTATGGGCGAATGTATTAGCATAGATGCTTATCTTGTATATACATATTTTTAAATAACGAAACATATCGTTTATGATATTGCATTGTACAGTATAATGCCTTTCATAATGTCCATTGTGAAATATTTTGTACTATTATTGCAAACAATAATAACTACTAATGATAATTCTGACGTAATATTTTATTCGCTTTCAATCCTGACATTTCATTACTGAATTATTTATATTACAGCAAGGCACAGATCGAGAAAAATACTTGTACCAACGAAAAGCTAACAAAAATACGATTAGATAACATATCACGTGATACCCAAAATACTAATTTGTCTGAAGCTAATGAAATTTTGAAAATCCTTTACGAAATTCTGGGTGAATATAAAAAGAAGTGCAGCAAATACGATGATAATAATATATTCGCCCAAGAGCAATGTGAATGTAATAATGAACAATTGTATAATCAATATGTTGATCATTGTGAAATTCAAGGAACTGACGAATTTAATGATGATCTTAATCATTGTCCTAATACATATGATGAGCATAAATGTAATTTAACTGTTTATGATAAATTACGAGAAATTGGTAGACCGAAAATAATAAATACAGGAGAGGATAATATGGCAAATAAAAATTTACACACGTTCAAAGAAGCAGATTGTACTTGTACTCATAATCCGAAGTGCGTTATGGATATCGATTGCAATTACAAATGCTGTCCCTCGTGCTCTTCAGAATATGTCGATTCTTTAGAAAAGGAATCCACTTCATTATGTTGTCAAATGAATTCAAGACCTATTAATAATGTCGTTAAAAATATTGCCCCAGAAATTAAAAAAATATTTGATACGATGTACATGACACGGTAAAAATATTGAAAGCATATTTAAAAATAAATAATTTTATTATATGAAACCATGTAATTACTTTTATGCATAGTCGACGAAAAAATTCGATAAAACAGGACGCACAAAATAATGCAAATAATGCACAGTCTTATCCAACCGAAAATTCAAAGAATTGTGAAAACTGTATGATGTACAAGACTGATTCATTTCCAATGTTAATAACGACAGGCCAAGGTCTGGTCGAAGTTCATATACTATCCCTTCAACTCTCCACCGCTGTCAGTAATCATAAATAAAAATATATATAAAAAAAAACCTACAAATCCTCAAAGTCATCAATTCGTAATGATTTCAGGCAACTCAAGCGCTGTCTCTCAAATATAATTTGTCGGATATTTGTCTGTTTGTCAGCTGGAATATTAGGGGTCAAGAAAAAGCTTTCACACCTCTCATGAAATACCCACATCTTAATTTCAATTCATCATCAGTTTATCGTATTGCCGAACTGTTTCCATTCTTTGATTATGTATTAAACGATAGTGTTATATTCCAAGTCCACGTTGTGAATAACAATGATAATGCATTGACTATAGGGGAAGCAAAACTGTGCATTAAAAATATCATCGATTATCCTCAAAATAAAATGCACTACATTGCAAATGTCTTAAGCAACTTGCCATGTAACTACGGAATGGATTTTGGACAATTATCTTTCTGGGTTCGTTTAAGCTGTGACGTGGATACAGTCGATGCCTTTAAAGATCAAAAAGGTTTACTATCTCAACGTGAAAATATTCCTACTTCAGTTACCGATCGAAAAATCGAGAAAATGACTGAAAAAAATCATTTAACGAATTCTACATCTCTAGTTTACATAAAGAAGGAACCTACGATATCAAATATTCCCACAAGTTCAAGACTTGCACAAAAAGAAGGTATAGTCCTCGGATCTAATAACACTTTGAAAAATTTCTATCATTTTTTATAATACATACAGACTCACCGTTGGAATCGTACCTCAGTATATCGACTCATCAAATGGAACCCTATAGTTCAATATCCAATGATCGAACTACTATGGACGACGAATATGACGTAACGTCAAGTGAAAGTCCTATCAAAACTAAAAAAATAAAAAATGTGTAAGTTAAAAAAAATCTTTATCGCTTAATAATTATGAATTGTCCATCAACTACATAGAAACTTAGTACCAACGATTCGGGAAAATCCCGTGAGCCTTCCACCGGAAGTGACAAAAGAGGATGAAGTTGAGCAGATAGAAACATCAAGCATAGTGGAGTTCAATAACGTCCTCAAAAATGTAAGAAAATATATATCCTTAAAGAATAACATAAAAGCTAACGTAAGTGAATCTTTCTTTTAAACGATATATTCAGAACCCTGGCCCTTATCTTGAAAAAACCAACAGTACAATACGCGACCTGAGCGTTGTCATTGAAGAAGCTAACTGGGATCATTATAAGAAAAGTTTTATAGCAAGCAATACACGTGCGAGATTTTACAACCAGAGGGTTGGGGTGTGAATATCAAATAAATCTTTAAAAATATGTGTAAATAAATTTACAGAAACAAAGGACAATGATAAGTACTATGACGATGAAGGCATCGAGGATAACGACGATTTTATAAATAATGTACGAGATAATTCTATTAGTTTAACCTAAGAGTAAGGAGTAAGAGTGCTGGATGACTGCCCATTAAATATATATACACTGGTGGCCATAAAAATTGCAAGACCTAGAATTAAGGACAATACCTTAACGACATTTGTGCTAGTCATTGGTAATGAAGAGATAATAAAACAATTAAAATTTGAAAAGTTAGGAGTGGATAGTTCCTGAGATATTCTCGTAAACAGTAGAGGAGTGGTTCGTGTACAGGCTATACAAAAAAGTGAAACGGGTATTTGTGCTTAGTTTTTTTCGTACCGCTGTCAACTATACATTGTAACATGCCACGACGAAGAGTCCGGACTGTGTACGAACACGTTAGCGAATTTGACAGGAGTCGAATTATGGGCTTACGTGAAGGAGGAATGTCATTCGGTGAAATCACGGCTTGTATTCACCGAAATGCAAGTACGGTAATGCGCATATGAAGGCGTTGGGTAGCAGAAAGGAATGTAAACTCTACTGTGTAGGAGAATATCTCAGAAACTATCCACTGCTAACTTTTCAAATTTTAATCGTTTTATTATTTCTTCACTACCAATAACTAACACAAATCTTGTTAAAGTATTGTCCTTAATTTCAGGTGTTGCAATTTTTATGGCCACCGGTGCACTATAGAATAAAACAGCATGTATATATCAGGGTATACTTTGATCCTTGTTTAAGTTAGTCGTTAAATCGATCGTTAGTTCAACGACCCATTTCTCCCCGAATTAAAACGCGTAGGTTAGCCAAGTCTGCACTAGAAATCTCTGGCCCTTTATTTATAGGCCTGTATAGGTTAGCTTAAGAGGATAGGGTAAGAGTACTGGATACCAGTGAATTACCATACTATTATTTTACTTGAACTTTAGCTAATCTACGGTTAGAGTAGTAATTTCCGATGATATTTAATTTCGACACCAAAGTCGATAATTTGGTCTGTATATGCAACTGATTATTCTTTACAAAACTGCAATGAAGATGAGTATGCAAGATACTGAGGTACCGAGACTGTTATTGATAAAAAAAATTGAATGGGTAAAATTCAATTTTATTAAATTTATATATTATCAGATATCCAACACTCTCGACCCAATAATAAGCTTATTAAGAGCAGAAACTCTTAGGCTTAACTAGCAGAGATTTCGTATATATAGTGAACAATAAAAATTAACATTGCTAAACTCTTATTCTGTACTCTATAAAGAATTATGAAATGGATTTATTTTATCCTCTATATTTTACTATAGACTGAGGACACTATAACGATAGAGATAGTGAGTATGACTCTATTCAAAAATTCAAATCTCTACAAGGATAAAGATATTAAGATTCTCTACGTGGAATATTCTTTCCTTGGCCACCATGGCGCTGACATGGAGACTATTTCTATTATAAAACCTCTAATGGGTAATGGACAAATGTTCTACAATTTCAAAAGGAGTGAGTACCCTCTAACAGTACACGATTCTCTAGCATATATAGAATTAACGAACATGACTCCATTCACATGCACAGTGCTATCATCAGGTTGTCAGTTAACGACGACCACACGATGTTTTTATAATCCCAGTATAGAATCTTGAGCACCAAGTACTTCGGGACAGAAATTAACGAGAGTTGACTTCATGTTTCGTTTCAGAATTTGAGATAGACGAGAAAGCACATAGCTTTCAGAGGGAAATGCTACGCGCCATGCTGTCCGAAGCTGCTAATCCAAACATAAGATTCGTCATTGTCAGCGAGCCACTTCCGGAAGAGATGGACACTAAGGAATGCGTCGATGTTGGGTCGGTTCGAAATAACTAAAGTTTAAACAGATAATCTCGTAGCGCTGGGCATTGCCGTATGTCCTTTTTCAATATAAAAACACGTCAGCCACAGTATGGTGTCTGGTGCATTAGGATCATTAAAATGATATTCAATTGTGTCTATGTTAGACCCTAACGTAACGTTTCAGCTATGCCAATTTCAACATCAAGGAATACGCGATGGGCGATGGCTTCAAAGAGGTACCTCTGGTCATTATGAATACGAAACAAACCGAACAAGTTGGACTTCTGAAGGTATATAGTTAAATGGAAGGAACATCTTAAAATTTAACGGCTACGCTTATTGTTGCTGAATATTAATAATACTTACAGATTGTTATTGATGGCAACCAGGCGATCCAACGATGTTTGGCAGAAGTATTAGGAAAATGATACTTAAGTCTACAAATTGTCCTAATCAATTATTTTATACTATATTTTTACAAGTATTTCAATATTAAGTATTATTTTTAATAAAATTATGTGAGTACATGCATTAAAGTTGTGGTTGCATTATTCGTTTATAGCGTATTGAGTGTTGTAAGAATTGATATTATCATTTGATAAGGTAATATTTTTTATTAATTAGGTCTTTAACACTACAAAAATTACACTATAAATCGTACACTATAAAAATCAATTATTTCAATATTGATCCTTCAAAGACACGTCATTCGTATCAGTACAGTCGTGCCATAGAGAGTATGATAAGGGATATCCCAAAGTAGAATCTCAGCTAGATACCATTATTGTCAATTCCATTTTTTAAGGACTAATTCTCCTTCCGTCCATTGATAGACACAGTATGATTATCTCGTGTAAATGGCGTAGTACATTTCTCCTGATGTTTCTCCTGTATGGCTGAATAGAATCTAGTTCTTCGTAATATCTCATGGAAAATACTTGTCGCCATTTGAAAATCTCTACAATCTCTAGGCTCACGCGAGACTGTCCACATACCTTCTATGGTATCAATACCTTGGCAAACTCGACAAGCGCCTGTTGATAATTCATAAAATTTAAAACAATGCTCAGAACGATAGGTTATAACGTTAAATAAAGAGGAGACAATTTTTGTGAGTTACAAAAATATTTACCTATAAAAATAGCTAGAGTTTTAGTATGATTGTCAGTTGCGATAAGAACAAAGGGGCCACCGCGCTTAAAAGGTGCGTGGCCGGTTACGTTCCAGGTTGTGTTTAAAAGACCTTGATAAGTTGGTTGAGGTGTTAATTTATCCAGGGATACTGATATAGTGTGATTGGTAACTCTCATGTCAATACGTACTCCAGCCTGTATAGTTACCCAAGATCCTGTGAGTTTACAGGGTAAACCTGAGGAATATGATAAAAAGAAAATTTTAATTTTTTAATATTTTAAGTATAAGTAGCAGAAAGATTAATTAATATAACGACCTTCTTTTTGCTCAGTTTTAGAACGATCCATCTTAAGTTCCTCAAGTTCGTCAATGATTTTATTCAAAATTTGACTGGCGACTTCCTTTGTCTCGTTGACCATGGCTGTAAGATTTGATGCATGCGTTGATCCAGCAGCATTAATTGCTTCAGGAGAAGTAGTAGTCATTGGTAGTAAATGATGCTCCATGACTTTTGTCTCTTTTAGTTTTCCTTCTTCTTTTCTCCTAAATTCTTCAGGTTCCGGTGGAACCGATGAAGCCTCACCGACTCCTTTTAATTTTGGATTTAATTCTGACACAGTTGTTGTTGTGCAATTATTTTTTGGATTTTGTTGTCGATCTTGTCCCTCTGTCTTGTCACTAGTCGATGGTCTCGCCATTTGAAGATTCATTTCTGGTGCAACTGCATCGAAATTGTTTAGATCTCGATTAGCTGTCCAATTATCTTTTGAATTTTTCTCTAACAACCTGTACGAACCGCCATTAAAGCTAGATTTATCTACTTCAGTAATATTCATTAAAGTTGATGTACTTTCTGCTTGATGACTATTAGTTGAAGTGGGGTTAGATAATGATGGAATTGTTAGTGAAGTAGCTTCGCTGCTTTGGATAGTAGAGGAAAAAGAACTTCCAGGAGAATGATTCCAACTGGAACTGGCGTTGACCGCCGAAGATGCAAATAATTTACTAAGAGGTTGAATATGATCCGCGAATTCCGAGGGAGATAATATTCTATTATTTTGAGTAGAACTCGATAGAAAATTATTCTCTAGTATGTTATTCAGGCTTCGCTGAGTTGTCAATATTATATTTAAATCATTTCCTACCCCAGCTGTAAAACGATCAGAACCTTTATGTTCAGCAGATAATGGTGATGGATTCAAATTACCATATTGATCCTGATTAGAATTAAATTTCCGGCCTTGTGTCTGCGTCAACAAACTAGGGACCGCATACTGATATTCATTGTTAGAAACAGAAAAGGTTTTACCAGTATCAACATTTTTTTTATTATTAAAATTTATCTGTGGCCAAACTTTTCCATAGCTTAAGGATGGTTCCTGCTCAATTTGTAAGCCAGATGAATCTGCCATTGCATCCTGAGAGCCACTGGCAAATGGATACACAGGGTTTCCATTCTTTTCTAATAGCGATTCGTATTTCGGTCCATAATTGAAATCATTATCATTTTGAATTGCCATCGATTGGCCCAAAGAATTGCTGTGGGAAATAGGAACGCAATTTTGTAGGCTGTTCACTGTCTTATAAATGCCATCTTCGGACCTTCTATCTTTTATATTCTTGTAACGATCTTTTGAAATAGGAGAAATATAATGAATATTAGAATTGCTAGGACTTTCTTGACTATAAATAGAACTACCATTAAGGACTTGTCGTGTTAAGCGGATTCTACTAGTCTTGGAGGTATCATCAGCTTTTGATTCTATTTTATTTATAGGTGGTTCATTCAAAATATCACCCTCGCTATAATATTCCGAATATTCGACACCTTGATCGCCTGGACTCTTTTTTCTAGGGTCTCTCGTCGTGGTTTTCATCAGTTTAGCAATCATACTTTCTCTCTCTGATATATGGCTGATTTTCTTTTTGCCTTTCTTCTTAGACTTTAGCCGTGTTGCTTTCATCAAGTGAGGGTTGAAAGTTGGCAGCTCCTGGGCAGAATAATCCATATAATCTTCACTGGCTAGATCAATGGCTCGCCTAATTTCTTTTTTCTTTGAATTTCCCTCTGATAGATCATCCTCCTTATTTCCATTAATTTCATTAGGACCAAAGAGTGACAATTTTCTTCGTGCACCTTCTACCAGATTTATATGTCCTCTACGTAGCTTAGAAAATTCTATCTATATTAATTCAAGTTTTAAAGAACACGTCATATTTAAGCTAACCAACTTTAGAATATTCAAGGTAAATCCACGTAAACTACAACGGCAAAGTCCTTTTAAACACACTTTCCGGCATACCTACCTTTGATGTAGCTTTATGCTTTATCACATGAGGATGCTGTATTCTATCTCTAGCAGGATGATCCTTGTACCTCTTACGCTTCTTCTTCCTGGGTCCAGTGCACGATTTACAGATTTCCTTGGATGTCTTTGGGAACGAAGAATAATTATCCGCTGTAGAAGATACATAAACCTGCTGTCGTCCACCGTCTTTTTTCCTGACATCAGTGAGTCTCTTGAACGTGTCCTGCATCTGCGACGACTGCAGGGCGTCCTTTGCTAATTTATGAGCCAAGACCTGAGTCGGGGAAAGCTTGGGATTGGAGACGATCGCCTTCACAAAGGTAGTCCTACCATGTCGTTTCCCTGAAGAAGACGAGGAAGAGGATAGCCGCTTCGTTCTCGCTAAACGAGTTTGCGAATCATCAACCAAAAGAGAAGAGTCCTGATAGCCATCTTCAGAAGTGTCTCCGTTTTTCAAGCCGGACGAGATAGCTGGATCCAAACACATAGCGACAGATGAATTCGCCGTGACGTTTTTAGACCCGTTGACTTCAGCTTCAGTGCGAATCACGGTAATCAGGAGCGAGATGATTACGTGGAATCTAGTCAATAAGAAAATGACGTAGGTGTCAAGACCGTCTGAGGAACTCTTGGCTCGTGCAAAATACTTTGGCAAAATTAAACTGGCTAAATACCTGTATGAACTTAGCTGCATTCCTTTATGAGGTGGCTCGACCAGTTAATCAGTCTCGAGGCCATGAGTCTTTCAAAACCTAAGAGAAGAAACGACTCTGGAGCCTCGGGAACCAAAAGAAGTCAAAATGAAGTTTCACATAAACTATTCTTTATCCGCAGCTTCTGGTCACCTCTTATGAGAAATCGTTACGTCCTTAGAAAAAAATATAGAGGCACCTACGAGAAACTTTAATTAACCACTATCTGTCACACTCATTTTTAAAAAATATATCAAAGCATCCGCGGCACGTGATTCTCTTTTATTAATTCAAATATTTTTTCTATGCCTAAGCTATTGTCGCTCGATCATGTTTTACGTACGATAACTTATAAATAGATATTTTGATTCATTTGATTAATATCGTAACTGATGGAAGACACTGCTGGATTTATCGCAAACGGCGTGTACTACCTATGTATGCAGTTCACGTAGCTGAAGTGCGATCAAAGCGTCTTGGCCATTCGCCAAGAACACGCGTCGGCCTCAATTAGTCGGATATTGCAGTTAAATATTCTACACGCGAATAAGGTGCATTAATAACACGGAAATGAGTATCACACTACTCGTAACACAAGACCACCTTTTCCCGCGTTATCGTCATGACATAAAAGCGCACGCGTCAATTCAAGGAAATAGTAACAAGTTCGCGACTTCCCAGGAAAAGTCTGAAAATATACACAGTCGGCCAAGTCTCGCTGCCTATTAGAAATTCTCGAGAAGGAACTATCGTCTAGGAGATATAATACGGGGATTTCTGTACAAAAATAATCGCGCAACTGTCGGACAATTAAAAAAAAATTATTTCATTGAATAGATATAACCGATTTCGAAATGGCCTAGGTCAATTTATTTATCGAATACTTCATTTATCTGTACTCACTGATATTCATATTCTTTTTGTGTTAGAGCCAATGTAAATGAATTTAATTATTTCAAAACTTCGCTAGATCATTTTATTACAATGATATATTCTTCCAACACCGTACGAACTACACTAATCGAACTGTCAGTCAGATGTCTGAGCTCGACTTGACTAGAAAGACGAGGAATAGTCAAACTACTTGAATGCCTTAGAACTAACATACAGACCGCCCGCACAGAAAACGAACCAAACGGACCCAGAAGTCGTCGCGAACGCAAATAGATTCTCGATCATCTGCTGAAGTACGATTGGCGCCTCGTGTACGTGCAGGGCAGCAAGTAGATTTCGACTCTAACTAGCTCTAAAGATTACATAGACTTTCAAACGCATGTATCATCATCGTCAGTCATTCGTATTTCACCAATGACTTTAGGAAATTAAATGACCTCCTGTCGAGTATGCCTATCCAAGATGAAGTGGATAAAGTGGATGCGTGTTGTGCCAAATTTGTGCAATCATGTAAAGGATCAACGTAATGGAAATAGAATGCATAGTGCATACCATTAGGTTTCACGTAATGAAATGATCATGAAATAGAAAGAAAAATAATTGCCTATCATTTACATTTGAATTAGCAAATACACAACACTGTGATTAGTGGTTCATGAACAGTCATGAAAATTAAATATTGGTTAAGTCGAACTGTTGAACCAAGTTTTTGAATATATATATTTTTTACTCTTAAAGCATGATAGATATAGAATCACTTACAGATCCCAACCACCTTAAGTGTCGTAGTACCGAATTATAAGAAGTTTGATGCCGGTGCACGTTGAGTAAGTAAGAGACGGAGGGCGTCACGACGCCTTGCGCCTGGCATTGGTGGCAGTCTCGAGATAGCCTCCGGCTGGCTTCTTACCACCTCAATTTATTCGGGTATATTCTGTTCAAAGTGACGAAACAGCGGGACACTTTAATTTGAATTTCGAAATTCACGCACTTCTCTTGACTCCCTTAACTGTTTACTTCGCGTCGACATTTTATTATTCGTTAATCGTTTTTTTCGCAGAGGTGAGTTTTGCTGTATAACCAGCACGTCATGCTTCTAATTTTATGCGAGTGTTGTGCAAGTGTCGAATGAGTAAGGCGGCATTCGAAATTCATGCGAAGGAATCACTGGTATACGATGATCTTTTCGTTTAGATATTCTGACGTTCGTGTTGATATTATATCCTAACTCTTTTTTTTCTAATACCAAAAATTTTACTCGACGTACATTCCGTGCGGTAATTTCGTACGGACACATTACGTATCTGATGAATGATCAGATACAAATTAAAGTTTTAGTGCGTTGAACTTATCAAGACGCATTGCATAGGATAATGCACCTGGGTCAAGTTGTACGGTGATCTTTAGTGTTAATTAATTAAAAATTGATATTAGTACCTGTGTCACGTGAAAGGGAAGAAGTGTTGGATATGCAACGTGTTTATTTGTTGTTGTTAAATAACGAAAATATTTTCAGTAATAACCTATTTTTCGAAAAAACAAAACAATCTATCAATATTACTTTCTTGATATTTACATTAGAGGAGAATATCTAAAATACGATTTATTAAAACCAGTTGAAACCTTCTTAATTTTTAATTAGTTAAACTAAGTCAATTCATTGGTAGAATATTAGTCTAACAATCTTTATTAAATAAATTTGTATTCTATTCAGATATATATGCAGTGGTCCAAAAATTTCTTTAAACGTCATCTATATGTTAACCCGTGAATGAAATAACGATCAATTTGACTATCGTGGTTATTAAAACATAATACATAGTTTATCAATCGTACAATAATGTAATTAATATTATCGTATACAAAGTCTCGCCGTGTCACGTTCACTGTTGATAATTTTGATCAATTAGTGATAATCTCATTTTATACTAAGCGTATCGAAATGCTAAAAGTACAACTGACACGGTAAACTACTATTATCATAGTTGCGTACGATATTCAAAAACAACTATAGTATCCTTAACCATCTCGAAAATGTAAATACAATTAATTCCTCATAATTTCCATATCGTAAAATGAATTTGCATGAAACGTAGGTAGAAATGAAATTCTATCTAACATGTTCAAGGTGCCTCGTGAAATAGCTGGACTATTTTCCTGGCACAGTTGTGAAAGTCAAGTATCTAGTGAATCAAACTGACATCCTACTCGACGAAGGTCAAATTTTTTGGTTTAAGGTAAACGTAGAAAAAACACACCGTGCCTACAGTGTATTTTAAATAGAACATGATGTTCTTGGATATATTCATTTCATAGCAGGTGGTACGACCATTACCGAATTACAGCAGAAGAACTGTTATCTACAGCCAGATTTAAAAAAAAAATTAAAAAAAAGAGTGCAATATTTTGAATAAATTTATGAGCAGTCAAAATCTTTTATAGCCGTTAGGTATAGAGAAAAATTACGAAAAAGCCAAAAGTTTCGTAATTTTATTCTTGTTGGAAGTTCAATCGGCTTCTGAAAATAAATATCCCTTACTTTTTTTATGGCTTGCATTCTTCCTATGCTGTAATACGGTTCCACGCGCAAAGCGGTTTATTTACACTCGATACATTTTACCAGTGCTCGATCGGATTCTGCAGGACCAAAAATCGACAACGGAAGTGACCCAATTAACGCTGAAATACAAGAAAATGCAGCCAACCGCGCAGAGGTGCCTGCCAGTCAATCCTCAAATGAGTGTCGTCCCGCGTTTTCGAAATAGATACTGCCGAACTACTGCTAAAGGTTGATCCACCAATGCGGATTATCCATAGACGATTCCGCGGGTGATCGACCTACGTATTAAATAATTCTAATCTTTTGATCGAATCATCGAACCAACCTGGACATCACGTTGTAAAACCAGAACCAATAATATTTAGTGATCCTATAACGGATGGCGTAAAGTTTAACTGCTGCATAAATACGTTTGAAACTAATCTTGAGAAAACATATTTTCTTTTATTTTTTAAATATTTTTTTACAACAAAACTTCAAAATTGTAACGTACGTGTATATTCCACTGCATGTATATGCACTGACGCGTGATGCTGAGTTTCCTGTCTTTGTTTTTATTTACATAAATCTCGTTTGACAGTTGAACTCGATTTTTGAATGACAGGTAACAGATTTTTTAAATAGATCTTTGTCGATATCATCTCACCAAACGTGTTACTTCCCGACTGTAGAATTTCGTGCTGTTAGCATCAAGCGATGAATCAGAGAGAATCCCAGAGCTGCGCCGTTTGCGCATTTGACGAGAGGTGGCATCACCGCCGCGATATGTCGATACTACTTTACCCACAATAATATACGAATTCTTATAGATTATTTGAAACATCAAAATCTTCAAGAATAAGCATAAAGCGCAGAATAAATTTACGAAACAAATTAATATCTAAGGATTGAAGTTGAAGTATATCATTAAAACCAGTAGACGACTTCCTTATTTCCATCCACGAGCTGGATTTATCTATTTAGTACAGTAATAAAATGAAAAAAATCTATAATAATTTAATATTTCAGCACTTACACTTTATTTCAGTATAATGACGTAGCAGTTCAAGAATAATGGCTTTCAGCGGATCATTCACAAGATCCTCATCCAAGAAGAAAAAAGGTAAATATTTGCATTGATTATTCGAATAAAATAAATAATAGAATAATTTCATGTACTTAAAAAAAATTTATTTATCTTTTAACCAGAATTCGCAGTTGAACTCAGTAAGCTCCTCGTGAGTGGAAGTACGAAAATCAAAGAAAGTATCTCAACCCAAATAATTCAGAGTTCCATCGAGGTGAGTCAAAGAATCTAAAAAAGAAAGAAAAGAACTATTTTCCTAATATCGAACATCGGTCTAACGATTGCGTAATCGCACGATAAAGACACCGATTATGTCTATGATAATCTTTCGCCTCACGAGAGACAAAGTAAGTGAGGCAAAATAAAATTTTGAATAAAAATTCGATTGAAATTTTCGTCGCTGATCAAAACACGTGATTCGTCCGTTCGAATTCGAAAGCTTCTCGGTAGCCACTGACTAATCGATGTAATGGCGTATAACAAGACGTACCTTTCCAAACACGTTACATCACGATACTACCATCTAAATTAAAACTAAAACCAACGCGTACCACGAAGGTAGATAGAATCTGGTTCGATGCCAAAGCCTCAAGTCAACCAAGAACTCACCGCCATTCCAAATGCTCCCGCAATGCACGCTCATGGCGCTCATTCTTGTCTACCTCGATCTCCTCCTTTTACCACTGACTATTAAATGGAGTCCCTCACTAAGTTTCCGGTTTTAACCATAGTCGAGATGCATCGGTTTTCATGCATCCACATCGCTGACATTTGCATATTACCAGCGTAGCAACACACGCCATCGCCCAAGCCATTATAATAATTTCTAAACCTTCCAATGAGCCCAGTCAACACTAATAAAGTATTTTCAAAAATGTATACAAAGATCGAAAAATTTCATCAATCCTTATTTCGTCCATATTATTCAAAGTCTATACGTGCTGTAGAGTATATAATATAAAGTCGATTATAAAGCTAAACTATATCCAATCGATAGTTTCATATATCATCGTCATACGTATTGCCATATTACTTTCATGCTTAAAGCTTCCAGACAAGCACTTTCACGTAAATATGTACTTTATACTTTGTACAATTTCTTTTCACGAGATCCGAAACTTACGTGTTAACTATACCAGATCGTATATCGAAAATGTGACTCAGGCGTGACGATGAGAGATTAAGACTCGGCAGGAGAATTGTAGACTTTGGCAGTTCGTCAAAATCTCGTAGACGTGCCAATAGCCTGTTCGTACTCTTAGCGAGTATGAAGCTAATAGCTCGGTAAATCACTGAAGTCACGCCACGCGCAAACGTAATCGTGTTTTAAGAGTTTGTCGAAAAAGGCCCAATAAATTCGTGTAAAATCGCTTCGGTCTTGTAGAAGAGGTTTTGGATGGATGATTGTAGCTATTATTAAAAAAAAATATATGTACCTATTATAATAATTTTTGAATTTTCATACGACAGAAACTTCATTGTTGCGACTCTCAGCCTCTCAACTGTTAACAGACTGAACCAACTGCATTTACTGTTTACTATCTTCATTGCCAACTTCACGTCTTCTACACGTTTAACTGCCAATCCGATCCACGATAACTATCTGTATAACAATTTGTACTCAAACAGATCAGTGGCTGAGACAAGCTCCATTATTTATTCTGTCGTGAATCATTTAATAGAATGTATATGGGTTCAAATATATCGTACACAGGCAAACGTCTGTTTCAGTATGACATTTTTTGAGGTTATAGTAGTGCGTCGAGCAATTCTCACGAGCAGACTAGTATATGTCAATATCAAGTCTTTGTTTTTTCTAAAAATGTATTCGTTAAATTTATATAGAATTCTTGTTGCGTGAATTTTTTTTGGGCAACGTCCAGACGACAGGCTTCAAAACAAAAACTAGGGAATATTTTACTTTGTCCAAAATAAAGATTTTATTACACGTGAAAAAGTGGCACTGAATCACGTTGATCGGATAAAATTATTTCAATTGTCTTCCTTGCATACGTCGAAGATAAATCTAAAATTAATTATACTATACTTCAATCTTCTCTGTGCATTTACATTGACGAATGCTAGTCATACGAGTCGATGTATTCGATGTGTTGCTATTTTTCTGTAAAGCCAATTCAATTAAATGTCAGTATAACGTATCGTTTGACCGTCTCTGTACTCTGCTCTAAAGATGTATTGGAGAAGTAAGAAGGGTAGCTATTTCTGTTCGAGAGGAGTGAGACTCGCCACGCAAACGGCTCTTAGCCACTTCGTATACCTAGTAGTCTGGCGTTCGCCGCGTATCGTAATACACTTTTCGAAGCCACATGCGAGACCAATAGGATGTAATAACGACGTATGAGACCGTCGTTTCGGGTACTTTCTAATAACTGGTCAGCATAGTGTTTACCGAGAGCAAGATAAGTCACTCGGGAATAATGAGAATAAAGTATTGACGAATAAAGAAAATTCATTGGATACGCGGAACGTACGGGACGCAACGAAAATTTTTCGAACGTAAAGAAAATATAACGAAATCTTAAACGACTGTATAGAAAGTGGGTCAATTGTATATATACAATTATATAATATTGATCTCAACGACTTCGACGTCGATGGAAGTATAATTGTAATCCTTACGTCGCCTTATTAGCTTTTTCGTGCTTCGTTTCTCCTCAAGTGGCTTCCTTAATTTATTACGAAAAAAATTAAATTGAGGTGAAAGTTTTTTCTTTTTGTGAAAAGTGAAAATTAGAATTATATATATATATATACTTATATTATAGATGGTTATGGTTCTTTGAAAATTTTTTAAATGTCGATTATTGCCTTATTCGTGCTGTAGCAAATTGGATATTTATTGTAAAGCAGTGAGGTGTATTCTTAACTGTTAGTGAGAGGAAGTTAGTGAAGTCAAAGAAGCTAACAAACAGAATATTTTAATCGGTATCTGTGTGAGGACGAATGCTTTCTTCCAAAGTGTATTGGTGGCATAGTGTTTGACTGGCATATAGGAATTCGATTCAAGAGTGTTTAATTTTTTAGCGATTTTCTAAAATGAAAAAGTATCGGCTGCGATAAAAGTGACAGTTTTGTTTTATTACGTGTCATTAAATAAATTGAAATCGTTAGTGATCCACGTGAAGATCCGGATGTAATTCAGAGTCGAGCATCTGAATCACCTGTCAAACTATTCGACGATAAAACTGTGATATTTGGAAGAAGTACAATTAAAAAATTTGTCAAGTTCAAATTTTTTATCGACAAAGAAGATATAACGCGTTAAAGAGATAGAGGATACCATCGAAAATTCTTTCACGTGTCGAAAGTTTGAACATTGGCTTGTTACCAGCGCCCACAGTTAAGACTTTCGGTGGAATTTCTATGGCATCCCGGAAGTAAAAATAACCGTTTGACTTGATTTATTTAAAAACTGAATCAAATTTCAAATGTCGTAAAAAGGGAAAAAAAAAAACAAGAAATATTTCAAACAAAATCCATATTTGCACTTAAGCCAGAATTGTACCTTGTCTACTAAAGCATTAGTAGATTTAATTAAAAAAGACAAAGATTGGATTGAAGTTATTGAAAGTCAAACTGCTAAAACATCATGGCGCAAGATGCAGCTTTTAGAGATATTACAAGCACGGATAACGGCACAACGTGTACTAAATCGATTAAAGAGAAAACAATATTCTGGATGCGTTCACTTAGCGCTTTAGTCGGAGTCTGAAAAAGGAATCGTCAAACGTAGTTTATTAATAAAGCGAGACCTGTGACAGGAAGGCGAATGACTAGTATTAAAGTTAGACCAAGCGAGAGAGTCACTAACGAGTTGTTGAATATTCGAGTTCCCGTAGGACAGCGGTGTCTGACTGATGTTGAGTGATTAGAACGGTAACAATTGGGTGCAAAGGATAATGTCCTACTGCAGGATCACGGGGAGGAGTAGGGGCCTCCCCAAGCCTAATTACTTTCCATTACTGCCACCCATAAGTCCCGCAGACGCAAAACGTTTTTGTCGAATCACAGGAAAGTCTTATGGTCTGCCGACACATCATTACATTCCTGTACTCCTTGGGGTCCATTCTCATGACAAGTCCAAGTGCAAGATCACCAACGCTTCGGGATTGGGCCCACACCATTACACCGCGGGACTTATTCTTGGCGAGAAAAAGAAGCACGTGGTGCTCAAGGATTACAGATACGTGTTTCCGGTTCTCGATGGCGATGGCGACCAACAAAGGGCACTGCGCGACTTGTTGAAGACTAAGCAAACCTCATCGGAAGAGGAAGATTTGAGATTCGTCTATACCGTGGAAGAGCGCAGATGCAGTCTTGTATTTCCGGCACGTCTCGAAGCTGCCGTAAGAGATGGTGACGTGAGAGATGTTATGTTCTCGAGAGACTGCGACACAGTTTTACTTCGATTGAAACAGGGTAAGAATGTCTCGGTAGATTTTCGTGATTTGGACAACTACGAGAATCTTTATGATGGCCTTGGACCGCGTGAAGATGTCCTCAAGGAACGTCAGAGGCTTGAGGCTGAGGCTAGAAAGAGAAAGAAGAAACGACAAGCTGGACTTAATTATGCAAAGAAAATATTTGAAGATAAAGAGAAGGCAGCTGACGAAGAAGAGTCTAAGCGAATGAAACAAGTGAAGCTTCAAAGCCTTAAGGAGGAGCATAAAGATGAGAAGCAAGATTGGAAGCATGTTGATCTCGATCATGCCAGATCACGGGGGTGTGACCTGGTAGTGTCTTCCGGCGATTGGCACGATCTTGTTAAACCATTAGGGGAGACATGGGATTGGGACACGTTCAAGAACGAAGCTACTAAGCCTGTTGGGGTACCTATAGCCGACCGGATGCCACGACCTATGAAAGCTCAGGCTCAGCTGGTAGATCTGGATGCCACTATTTCAGGAGTGATTAATACACCGATTTCCGAAGAAACTGGTGGTCTCGAAACGATCCCACTGGTAGAACCATTTACGCCGTTGAATGCGCAACCGGATGCAGCACTTCAGATCGCTATTAAAGACATTCCACCTCAAGAACTTGAAAGTACGTCTAATGTGAACGCCAAATTCCTGGCTGCTAGTAAAAAGGCTGTAGAAACGTTACCTAGGATAGAGGAGATACCTGAACTGGTGAAGAACATTGATAAAGGCGTCAAGACTGAAATGCACAATGTTAAAGGTCTGAAACTTGATATCAAGTCTGCACAAAGATTCCTGTCTGGTCAGACTGTTGAAACGCCGACTGGACCGGTATTTGTACCCGGACAAACTTTGGAAACACCTAGTGGACCGACTTTTGTTCCTGGTTTTACTGTAAATACTCCGCAAGGTCCTTTATTGATCCCGGGACAGATTGTTATGGCTGAAGAAGATAGTGGTAAGCAGACTCCTGTTTTTGTTGCTGGACAGACTTTGCTTACTCCCAATGGTTCGCAGTTTGTGCAGGGTCAGACTATACATACTAGCGAAGGAGTTAAATTCATTCCGGGTCAAACTGTTTTGACTGAGGAAGGACCAAAGTTCGTAGCTGGACAAGTGGTTGATAAGGATAAATTTGTTCCGGGACAGACTGTTATCACTGCCGATGGAGCGCAATTCATGCCAGGACAAACTATTACTGACGAGCATGGTGAACAAGTATTTATACCTGGACAGAGTGTTCAAGTGGATGACGGCTGGGAATTCGTACCTGGACAGTGTGTCAGGTCGCCAACGGGCTCGCCTAAATTTGTACCTGGACAAACTATGCTCACTTCGGAAGGACTTCGATTTGTACCTGGTCGAAATGTCATCACGAACTCTGGAGAAACCCATTTCGTACCTGGTATCACAATGGAATCAGAACAAGGCATGAAATTTATTCCTGGTACAACACTCAAAATGAAAAACGGTACTAAGTTTGTGGAAGGTCAAATAATGAAAACACCGGAAGGACACAAATTTATTCCTGGTATTACGAATATTGGACCGCAAGGATTTGAGTTTGCTGCAGCAAGAAACATCGACGAGATCGTCTTTCTGGAAGCTGGGCCAGTTGGAATTCCAGTAGATCCAAAAACAGCTAGTGCGGTATCTCCACTGCAACAGCAAGAGATATTTGGTCATATAGTTCAAACCGAAAAAGGCGTTGAATTTGTCCCGCAAACAATAAAAAAGGAACCACAGGGAAAGAGAATAGTTCCTGGGCAGTTAGTAAATGGCGGAAAAGATGGTTCAAGATTCGTACCTGGTATAATGACGGATGATGGTTTTCTTCCTGGTCAAATAGTCATGACAGAGAAAGGAGAACAATTTGTTCCTGGTCAAGTAGTTGAAACTAGAAATGGTCCGAAATTCGTACCTGGTCAAGTAGTAGATACAAAAACTGGGCCAAAGTTTGTACCTGGTCAAACAGTAGAGGCAGTGGATGGACCGCGATTTGTACCTGGACAAATCGTGGAGACAAAAGTAGGTCCAACCTTCATACCAGGTCAAGTAATATCTACAGAGGACGAAGGTTCACGATTTGTTCCCGGACAAGTAGTGGATACTCCAGAAGGTCCAAGATTTGTACCAGGTCGTGTAGTCGAATGTGGCGAATTAGGTGTAACCTTTGTACCAGGTCAGATTGTGCAAACCGAAGAGGGTCCTCGTTTCGTGGCACCTGATTTAATGGATACTCCAGAAGGTGGATTGGAATTTTCTGTGCAAGGCTTTGAAGTTACTCCCGAAGAACTTAGATTACTGAGACCTCAGAATTTGAACTACAATACACTGGTAACTCAACATCACGGTGAGACAAGTATAGATGCCAGAATGCTTCGACAGTTGTCTGAAGCTGGAATGTCAGTTGGTAGACAAGTTCCTGCTGATTTACCATCAGTAGATTTCGATGTAGATCCAACAGCAATTTCCTTAGAACACGCCTTAGTAGTTGCTGAAAAATTGGGTCTCCATGGCAACGCAGCAGTCAGAATGGCTCAGATAGTCTCAACAGTGGCTCAATTTGCCAAGAACATAGTGCAGCAACAGAATTCTGGAAAAATTACTAACGGCAAAAAACCACCTACGGGAGTAACGCCGATGTTGAATGGTGACCATGATAAACAAAATAATGAAAGCGATCAGGAATGGCTGCACGACGCTATCAAGGCAGCAATAACTTCTGCAGTCATATCCATGAATAGTAATTTAACACTAGACAAAGAAAAACAGCAGGAAATAGTTTTTTCATCTATCAGCGAAGCTTTCAATGTTTTACTCAGACAAAGATCAGCGAGCATTGATAATGCTGTGGATGAAGTCTATCAAACCCTTCTGATACCACAAAGCAGAAACGCACTATGTCGCGAAGCGATACTGGACTTACTGGAATCCAGCAGCAACAAAGTAGACATTCTAAAATCCACAGTAGGAAGTCAAATTTTAAAAGATGAAGTAGTCCTAGAGAGACTGTCTGCAGTTCTAGAAGAAGAGCTTGGCAGTGGTATCGTAGGATCAGCATTCAGAACAGTATCCAGAGGAAATCCAGAACTGGTGTCGCTCGTTTTAAAGAAAGTCTCCGAAGAAGTTGCTGGTGTAGTAACTGAAAAGGATGCTGCAGAAACTGTACACAAGGCTATCGTCCATGCAGTACGAGAATCGAGTGAAATTCGTGTACGAGAATTATTGAATGAAGAAGGACCAAACGTTCGTGAGATGTTACTACAGGCTGTAGGATTAGCTAGAGCTCTGGGGATGTCATCAACGGCTACGAGTCTTTTGGCTGTGATCAGCGATGAGAAATCAACCCAAGCCTTGGCTACCGATAAGGTCACCCTTGACATTCTCAAAAGGTTAACTGTCATGAGACAACTGGCTGATGAAAGACCTCAATTTATGGGAGCACTCAGAGAACTCTGTAGCGATCCTGAAATGGCCAGGTCTGATCCAAGACTAAGGGCCCTAGTGCGTGAAAGTGCTGCGCTAATGATAGTCCCTGAAGAAGCTCCTCTACAATCCTCAGTAGAGGTCCCTACGTCCTTGCTACATGCAGAGAACAGTTTGGCAATCGAAGAATTCTTACTGAAGAGAAATCACAAACGTTCAGCTATATTTATGATCCTAAAACAGGGTATGCAGGCTGTCGTGCCTAGAGAAGCATCCAGGGCGGTTCTGACTGGACAAGTCGCTTATACTGTCCTGGATGAAGATGGGATCAGTCACTTTGAACCTCTGCATGTCTTCTCAGCGTTGAGACTAAACAGACCAGCTGCTCATAGATTCTCCATGTACCGATGTCCAGTTGCTCGTGAAGAAGACGTCGATATGGAAATGCTCTCTACGACAACTGGCACCGTTTCCGTGACCTCAGCAAGTAGTCTAGAAGGACTGGCGAATGGGCACGGAATTAAACAAGAAAGTAGTGGTGTTACCTTATCCAGATCGGACCGATCCGGCGGATATTCAGCCAGTCGAGAAAATACACCAAGCTTTCGTAGACTGAGCAGTCTCTACCAGGAAAACAGTTGCGAACGGGTAATGATTTTTGACAATTATTTCTGTGGCGTTAATGAATTATCCGGAAGTAATCAGCGAACTTCGTTTGATCTTTTGTTGACAGTTTTATGGATATGGATCAGTAAGGTCATCATGAAGAATGAAGTTAATTTCTAAAATAATATGCCAATTTTATCGACTAGATTAATAACTTTTCAAAAAACAGTGTTTTTTAACGTGGAAACCTACGTTGTTCCCTTGAAAAGTTATAATTGAATGCTTATTTAGATTTATTTCCCAGGCACTTGAACTTAGACTAGTCACAAATAGGTCACCTATAATGCTATAAATGAACCCTAATACATATCTCTTCTGCCAAGATCGAAAATACCATTCTAGGTTAATTGCCTTAATAGTCTGAAGGTCGCAATGAATCTTTGGATAACACGACCAGTAGTGACAATCCTTTTGATTACAATCATTGAAGCATCGTTGCCCTACTCAAATTAAGGATAACTTCAATATTGACAATAGGTCTAATAAAATTATGAATACATACCATTTTTTATCGTTTTGTATGCAACTTCAGGTATCACACAAGAATGCAATATTATAAGATTGGTATACCATACCGTATACAAATACCATAAGATTGGTACTTGATTACTTCAGGCTGATAAATCCATAAGATAACATGAAAAAATAATATATATTTTAACGTCATTTTTCAAACTCATTCCACTGGCACTCTTGAGGGTCTGCCAAGGTTTTCCACGTATAGTAACTATCGCGCAGAAAAGACAAAGAGACAACGGCACAGAAGCACCAAATATCTTGGCGTCTGCGAATTGTAAAAATAGCACGTAAATTAAATCCTTCGGTTTGTTTCAGGCAACCACGGAACAATATGTTGTTATCAAGGATCACGAGGCGGAAGGTGAAGATGGAATATCCGTAAATGCCGGTGAAGTCGTCGAGGCAATCGACTATGCGGAATCGATGAAGTAAGTAAAATTTGTTGCATCTTTCTCAATAATAACAATGTGAGCATCATATTATAAACTAATAAACATCATGGGATCGTTGACTTGTCGTGAGAGCATATCAAGCTATTTCTGCCCGACTAAAAATACAACAACCATAACACATCTAATGATAACAGAGAGCCCATCACGACTACAAGATAATTGATGAACTTCTGACGATCACTGTTAGTCCCTAATAATTATACACGAGTGAAAACTGTAAAAAAAGTTTTATATTTAGAAAATTGAGAAAAATCTTATTTTGAGGCTATAATAAAAATTTGAGTTAAAGATTAAGAAAAATGTATATTCTGTTCTTCTGCGAATCTTCAAAAGAATTAAGGTCGAGTAAGAAGAGTATAAAGTTTGCTCAAAGCGTCGTGACGCATTTTTATAGAAATTTAATTCGAAAAGTTTACGCTCATTAAAGCGAAGGGATACGACACAGCAGGTGCACTTTAATCTTATGTGAAACGACGTGTAATGCTATAATACGTTAAATAGAAGACAGTTTGTCTTGCGTCGAAAGAAAACTCGCGACACAGCAAGATGAAGAAAATATATTCAAAAAGTATAATTAGTCAATCAAGATGGTACACCGGGTAAGATCGTTGCCCTGGGCATCGCTTTCCTCGTTGCTTATTTTCATAGTTATATTTTTACCTCCAGAGCAACGTTTGACTGGCTCCTTTTTTATTTTTTCTCTTCTCCCTTTTCTTAACGACAGCTAATATGCATCCACGAGATACATGGGAGGTGACTTTTACATGGCAAAATGGATTGCAAAGACTGGAGATGCTTACAGAAGGAGGAAAAAAAATACTGAAACAACATTTTATTGCCCTCGAAGAATTTGGTGTGAACTGCTTGTTTAAATGTGAATACAAGGCTATACTGTATTTTACAGTGCTTTTATCCAAAGTGCACAAACAATGAACAATTAAATATTGAATGCATACTGAAAATGACAAATAAAAAACTGCTTTTCGCTATTAATTCAGAATATAATTGATGGTTCTATGCATATATCAACAAAGCATGTGTGATAAATTGATAATAAGTAAACAATAAAGACTAAGCATTCTAATAATAAATGCTTGCGGCTGTCAAACTACCAGCACTATAGTATTTCTTCATTTCTTTTAAAGGATTCGACGTTCTTACAACAAATAAAATTCTACCGATTGAAGCTGTCAGAAAAATGATTAAGTCACAGTTATTTTTTATTAAAATATAAAAATGAGGAATATTATTTTAAACCAACTGTCAAATCGTAATCTAAATTTGTCAGTGACTCTATATTTGTATACAGTACAGTATATCATACTGACTAACAAATATTTGACTCTGGCTTGATTTCAGTAGTATTGCCTAATGTACGCTGTAGCCGCAGCGCCACGTGTATTTCGTTCGCGAATAATGAACTGTAATATAACGCACGTCGCGTATGTTACAGAGTTTATATATTTTTACGCTCGTGGTCTCCTCGTCTGCATTACGGCGACTGAATTTCATGGCGCATCGCGGTGATTCTTCGCTCCTGTCACAGCAAACTATTCCAGTAAATCTATTCTTGCTATGATGCTGCTATGATGTTCGAGATTGAACTACTGTATTCTCAAAAGACTACGACTATAAATTGCAGATAGGATGCATTGCGTATACAGTTTAAATATGAATTTAAAAGTGATATAAAGTTTTCGCTTTGTGATGCATATTTCGCTTTGAAAAATTTATATGAAGTTTACTAATACAGTACCTGCAAAAATTAGTTGCTTGCTTGATGATGGCTGTCCAAGAAAAACTATATGTATGAGCATGACAACAACTATTTACGTCGTTTATGGATTATCTGGGCAAAATCGGAGAGAAGTGAAAAAAAGAAAACGAGTAAAAAAGAGACTTACTCTACGGGAGAACTTGGAATGTTGTAGGAAGGCAAAGACGGATCCTGAATTAGAAGTCGGTGAGGTCGGGGACCGACTGGACAATTCTGCCGCCAGGCACAAGTTGTCCGTACGACCTCGAAGAAATCATGCTGATCCCAGGACAAGAAATATTTCCAGATCGAGTTCCAGCATCGGTGCTCACAGGTACGTTAATCGTCGTGAGAAGCTTCAAGCGTGAGAAGTATTGAAACGTTATGTCGGATGAAGAATATTCAAGTGTTCGTAATAAGAAGTCTTAGAAGCTTAATAATTGATATGACTGCATCCTAGAGAAGCTAGACACTGAACTACAGCTTGGAAAAATATTCGGAAATTAACCTTTCATATTATGTGAAGAAGCATGTGTAAGAAGTAATGAAAAATGCCTATGCCATTTTCAAAGGTAACGACCCCGTCACGTCTTTACAGCCGGGCATAAGGTAAATTTATATCAAGCGTCTTTGAATTTCTCAGGCTCCGTACCGTTGCCGGATCTTTCAATCTGAATTTATTCTGTTTAAGAATTCAGAATAACTACGATTTATAATTGTTATATTTTAAAAATATTTTCTTAGAAATAATTTACCATCGTAAGACAATTTTGATAAATACTGTTAACATCGTGCTCAAATAACCACTGACCTTGCGTTAGTACCAGCTGGAGATTCATCATTACAAGAAGTTGTGGGTATAGCAAAAAAAATTATTCTGATTCTCGTTCTCCTAATTACAGTGAATAAAAGTCCTCGCGAAAGTGTATCGTGACACTAATGAGAAGTAAAATTTTATAACGTGTCATAATCATTATTATCATTGTAGCTATATCTGCACGTAGCAGTATAGCTGACCAAGTGATCAAGCAAAGTAACGTTAAAAAAATGTACTAAATTATAAAAAAAAAATCTGACCTGTCTCTCGCACGCGTCTGTGCCCTGTAAATCTTTGAAGTTTCCCACGAAGAATCAAAAGGCTGCCGTTTCTTTTAATTCCAAAGCAGTGGCACCTCGTCAAAGAAAATAATAACTCTAATAATAACGTCTTCGTACAAATTCTTTTTAACGAATACACAGAGCTTCTATGTGCTTTCGAAGGAAATGACTCTGAGTCCATACCATAAATACATCGAGATAAAGGTGAGGTTTAAATCTTAACACATGGCGCAAACATGATTTTGGCAATGACGACGTTCAATGAGCTGCAAACCATTTAATAGGAACGTCGAGGTGTTGCTTGGACAGCGTCCATTGAAATGCATCGGTAAACATGCCAAGATCCGATTAGAATCTTAAAAGACAGTGAGAAATGAGTATTACATAAATAAGGATAATAGGATCTGTATAATGCAGATGCAGATCTAATCTCTATAATCAATTGTGGAAATCACCCAGAAAATTGAAACCTTGATTATAACAGAAGTTTGCAAGCATTTGAGTTCCTCTGGGAAGCAGCATATACGGAGTTTATGGAAAACATCACACGCCATGCTTGGCTACCAGAAATATTTCAGGCATTAACCCAAAAACTTGAACGGATCGTTATACGGTTACTTCTACAGTTTGTCTATACTTATAAAATTACTTTGCGTAGTGCAAAGCCTTGCGAATTTTAACGACGTCAAATATAAAACAGTGACGTATTTCAATAAATATAAACAACTTAAAATAGATCCTCTTATACAATTATAATTCATAAGTGCACGTGATATGCTAATTTGAGGCGATATTTGCAACTTTAGATAATTGATTGTGCAAATACATTTTAGATAGTTCAAATCATTGTTTTGCAACTCTGCCCACTAACTTTTCCTAGAACTATATTTTATAGATAGATCCAGCGTGGGTGATATACGGTTATATCAGGACCAATGACTAACCCGAGCACGTTGCTTACGTCGGATTCCTGGTTCATTCAATAAACGCAGAATATTTTGCTTAAACAATTATGATAACCAGTATAGATATTAGGTCTGTAAAATTGTTAAATTTCATAAAATTTTTTAATTATTTTATTTATATTCTCAGAGTGTACGTTCGTACAGCTGCAGGTAAAGAAGGATGGGTGCCTGCAAGTGTGGTTAAGCAAAATACAGTCAGCGAAGAAAGTTCCACACTTACGAGTCATCATCGTCCTGAGGATTCTCATTATCGTAGAGAGTACGTATATCGGTGTTATTATTTTATTTAAAAAAAAGAAGAGAATTTATTCATGTAAAATGTTATAAATTAATTACATTGACTTTGCAGGGCTGTAATAAAAGAGCTGGTAGAGACCGAAGAGGAATTCGGTAGGGACATTCAACAGGTTGTTGAGCGATATTTGAAGCCATTGGATCAACAAGGTGTTCCTCGTGTTGTTCGTGATAACAAGGAAATCATCTTCACAAATCTTAAACAAATTGCTGATTTTCACAACACGTATGTATTCACATTGAGCCAGTGTATGATTTCTGGTTTGTTCGTTCATTGCGACATTTTCAAGCAATTGCTGAACAGTGGGCAAACCCAGTGATACATGGTTCTCAAAAACAATTACACCTGACAAATGCTAATTTACACTCATATGGAAGACTCGTCTTCCATATAACGTCCAATCATAGATACAAAATGAAAACTGAACAAATTATCATTCTAAATGCCATACAAGTTGAAATTCTATATATATACAATATCTACCTTATCCATTAGACAGTATTATACGCGCATATACTTACATATACATAAATATTTGACACACACGACTATATGATTAGTATACATTTTTTTCCAATTTAGCAGTCAAAATGTGAGAAGTAAGTCCAAAAAATTCCAGGTTTTCTTGCGTTTTCGTGTGTTTTTTCGTATAATAACATTATTATTGTTCCTTTAATGAATTTTCATACATTGTAACAAGTTGGTCTTATTACACCCTCTGCATTATATAATTGAGATAATTATTTAGTAGACTAGAAAACTAGATCATTAAAAAAGTATCATCTTCCTTTCGATGCTTTTTTTTTTAATCAAATCATGTTAAATCATTTCACATCTCGTACCACATTTCAGTTTGTTGGTAACCATCCCAGAATTTTGGTATTTTAACCATTCCTTTGCTTAGATCAGTCCAACATTTCGACATTAATTGAATCGTCGCACTCGATGAACTATCCAAGTCCTTAGTTCATAAGAATTGAATGTTTTTGGCATGTCATTAATTCCGGCCTTACTTAGATCGTTCGGCAGGGTGTTGATCGAGGGTGTCAAGTACTATGCAGATCAGCCACGTATGCTGGGCAAAACTTTCTTGAGACTGGTGAGTGCGTGAGAATGATTTTTATGAATGGAATTACTATTATCTTATAATAAACAAGTAACAACATTTTAATTATTACAGGAAAGGGACTTTGACAAACACGTGGCTTACTGCAGGGACGAACCTGCCGCTCAGGAATTCCTTCAGACGAATAATGAAGTCCGAGAATACTTTGAGGTTAGTCAACTATTTGTAAAATGAAAATTAGTAAGTTTTACTATACGATATAGCGAGATAAACTTCGGAAATATTATTTATAAGTTTAATTACAATTGTTCATATTAATGACAGAGAGTACAGTACGACTTGAGAATAATTATTCATAGATTTCAGTTCACATTAAAAGGTACATTTAATGCAGCACGCTTACGTCTGGCTAAAAATAATAAAAGCTGGAATATCTAGATACCAACGCATGGGACTCACTTGATCCACTGGGGCACACTTATTACAAGAAATAGCAATAAGGGTAAAAGCTCCTGGTAGTTGCGCAGATTGTTGAAGTGGTAGTCGATTTGTTGAAAGACTTATTGGTCTGTTTCCTGATCTATTTCCTGGTCTATGTCCTGGTAGATTTCCAATGCCGCCAAATGGACGATGATTTTCTGCACTGCTAGGATGGTTTGAACGAAATGAATCATTATATGTTTTTCTTTGTACTTTACCATTTGAAGGAGGTGACATCAATGTGGATGACTTATCAGAACTGTTATCTGAAAAATCACCAGATCTACCAAAATCATCATTAGACACTGATCGTAATGATAACAACTTCGTATGCAAGGAGATCAGGACTCAGAGCGGAAACCTTTTTGTTTTCAATCATCATGTTCATGAAAAGATCCTTGTCATTGGTACTCTTATTGATTGTCTCATCCGTAGTTACACTATCATATATTTTAGTTACTATTTTATATTTCTTTTTGGGATCTTCTTTATAAAGTAGTTTTTTCTCTATGAAATACAATTTATTTAGTTTCTTAATACGCTGATAATCAGTTGCTGAGGAAATTTTATGATGTCTCTTGGTTCCATTGTCTGCATAATTCAATGATACTGATTTATCATTATACCTTGATGGTTTTTTCTGATGCGAAGTGCTTCCTTTATTTTTTGCGTTTAACGAATAAGAAGTATTATCACTGTCACGTGATGCACTTGCGTTAACGTCACTAGACTTTCTGAATTGATTTTCTTGCCCATCCGTTGCAACTGGTAATATTAAATCATCCAAATTCTCCTTTCTGATAGTAACCGGTGCATGTTTTTTAGTAGTTGTTGTTTGTGAGTGGGATAACTCCAACAATTGAGAATAACTCCGAAAGAGCATAGCAATACTTAAAAAAAAAATAACAACTGATCACACGAGACTGTCTTTTTCATTTTTGTCTCTTTCTTTCAGTAGATTGCAAATTACTTAAACTTACCAACAATAAGATACAAAGTACATAGAAAGCGTATTGAAACATCATTAGAATATGAGAAATAATTCATTCTGATGACGCTTATATAGCGTCCCCTATCTTTACATTATTTGTTTTCTAATTGATCAACCACAATGAATGACAATGTTCTAGAAGCGATTGTGAAACTGATTTATTAAGGCAACTACTTGTCAATTATTTCTTCTATAAGGTTATCGCGCATACTTGCTCCTCGTATGTTGTGTTAAAAAATAATTTAACATTAGTTCTAAGATATTGTATCTTCTTCAAAGTAATTAGAGTATTTCATGATAAAACTAAAAAGAATTTTCAGATAACGTCACTAGTTTCAATATTCTAATAGTCATAGAGGGATAATTGAGGTTTCTGTTTTACCTCACAAAACTCCAGTACAGTACTAGTCTGTATAAATTCAAAATAAAATGCAAGCCATGCAAATGCATTATATATACATATTCTATTTTCAAAACACTTACTGATTACATGATTCACAAGAGCCTGTACTCTCTGTCTCTCTATAGTATAATGAATACTGTTCTCTCTCTCTCTCTCTCTCTCTCTCTCTCTCTCTCTCTTTCTCTCTCTCTCTCGCGCTCTTTCTCTCTCTTTAGAGTAGATGACTATTCGCCCAATAAAATTAATATGCTGCATTCGTCTAAAAATCAACTCTGTATACGTCTATAATACTCATTGAAATAGCGAAAAAGAATATTTCACGCACAAGTAATTCTTTGTCCTTGTGATAGCTCAGCAATTCGAAAATTCAAGCAGATTGGCGGGTCACCTAGAAAATCATGGCGATTGGTGAAAATGCGCAATTACATAACGGCAGGGCCAAACGAGCTTCCGTCCAGCCCCCAAAATAACTGAGTTTATTTTTAACAGAGTAACATCCTGCATTTTACTTGCTCCCAGCCTCTGCCACTACTTCTTGCAATTTTAAAAGAAAAAATGCCATTACAATCACGTAGTGACGTAGCTCGTGACGCAGCTATCGTTTGCCGACTAGAGGTTTTTCTTACCAGACTTAGGAAAACATCCTAAATAGCCAAAAGCAAAACAAACAAGTATGAGGTATATATTCGGAAGAGGGTGCTGGATGCATATAATTATCCGTAAGAATACTCCTATGAGCTATCTCTAAAAAGAGAGATTATCTAACTTCTGGAGCGTCCAGTTAAATGTAAATCGGATCAGGCGATACGAATTTAGATTTTGCCAACTGTAATCGAAAAGCATGAAATTTCATCGTGGATTTAAGAGATTCTTCGTAAAAGCTCTAATTGGCTGATAGATACCCATTCAGAAAATGTCGAGCGAGCAGTGTGGTGATGTCATTGATGACGTTTTAGTACGTCAAAGCACTTTTCTTGGCTATTGTACAAACACGTTGTAAGAGTCCACGCAAGTTCCCTGACTATTCCTCACTGTGAATTAACGCACGGAGCTTTCTTGTATTTTAAGAAAACTGTCATCATTTCTCTCCATAAAATAGACTCTGACTAACCCATATAAATTTTCATATTCATTCCTTATCATTTCTTTATAAGAGACACACCAAATAAAATTATTAATTTTTTTTCAAAAAGACCATTCCATTACTCATACACGAGAATTTCAGTAGTACTGTTGTAAATCTGTAGAATCCACCATAAATAAATATACTAATCACAGCAGGAGATTGAGGCAGGTCCAAGATACAGTAGTGAACTTTATGTTGTACTTGTTCAGCCCTCTGTCATCAATATGGGGATGATTCCTTTCAACCGTGTCCTTTCTAAGCCTTGTAAAAAATCGATCTGATAATATTTCTCTATAAGGAAAATACCAAAAGATGTTAGCAACAGTCTCGGCTCTCATGTTTGTATTTGTACGTGGTCAGTCTTTGCGTCTCCGGCTAAGTATAGCCCTAGCCGTATTGGTCTCAGTGGTGCAGAGTGGTAGCGCGGTAGCTTCGGTAACCACTGACTATGGATCCCGAAGAGAAGATCAACTGGTCCAGTCTGTGACCAGCAACGTAGCCTCTCCAAACCACCTTCCGAAGCCGACGTAGTGTTAGGTCCCTTAGTCCTTACTGAGGTGTGTTCGTGTACCCTTCGTGTGAAATTTTTTTTTCATTCTTGGATTGCTTCCTCTCCCCTCACCTCCCTTCCCCTCCTTTTCGAAACGACCCTTAGAGCAGCTCTTATTCTGGAGTGACTATTAAGCATGACCAACAACCCTGCCTGATTCAAGTGTCACAATGGTTCGCTACGTCATCGCGCTGATAAATGCTGATGACGATGAGTTACTCCTATGTCAGATGTGGACGCGCCAAAAATACATGTGATTCGCCTAACCGCTACTGGTGTCGTATTACCGGAACGGACGTTGCTTCTTCTTTTGGAATATCCAGGATATCGTTTGTGATAGGACCAATCGTTGTTGAGTGCGAGCTTACAGGATTTTGAGTAATAACGAGTATCCAGTAGAATAGGTGGAGCTAGAGAGGAAGATAAGAGAACCGAGTAAAGGGAAGAATAGGTCGGATACGAGAATCGTCAAGAAATGACGTAACGAGTTGGAAATGATTATGAGAAAAAGTCGATTTTTTTTTTATAAATTTGAATTTCTTTATCGATAAAGTTTATGTGGATTGAAGACTTTATCTTTACTTAATAAGTTCTTGTATATTTGAGTAACCAATGACTTTTAACGTCAAAATCATTGTGCTTAAGGCTTTTCGAGGTCTCGGCCAAGATCATCGTCATGCGTTGATAACATATTAAATTACTTCATATAGCTTCGATCGCGCAGTCTATCCTATTGATATTTCGAGTATTGCCTAGTGCCTATTTTATCGATGGATATTTATAAGAGAATGATCTTTTTTTGGTGCAGGAGCTGAGCCAGACTCTCGGAGACGACAAGAGCGTTTCGGAGCACCTGAAGCTTCCGATACAACGCATCAACGACTACCAGCTCCTTCTGAAGGTAAAATCTGTTTGAATATTTTTATACGATTATATATAGAGTTATTGAGGTTAATCGTATCAGCTGAAGTTATTCTGTTCATTTGAATTATCTGATTGGTGCCAGCTTGGTTAGAACCAACTTCAATGATGCACTCGTACTGAAGAACTCTGTGTACGGTTCCTTAAGACGTTTCAATGTCCGATAAGATAATTCCAGCCGAAAAATTACTTAAGAAAAAAAGGTTATAAAATTACCGGAAAATTTTGAAATATATTCATAGATGTCTTAAAGCCTTAGTTGCATTTTGGTAAAGTTTGAAGTACACGTAATTTGGCACAATGCTACAATGTGGTCATGAAAAATATATTATCCAATATTCCAAGTATTACTCAATACTATTTATTACAATTAGCTATAAAAAAGACATATTTTGCAACTGTTATTCGGCTGGTTGGAATTTTTCCAAATTGCAAAGCGCGTTTAGAACCGCAAGAAAACTATCGTTTTATTTCGGACAATCATTTTTGCGTGAAATACGTATTCCCACTGAAAATTTTACAAGAATCAAACTTTATGCTTTATATTTATGTAAACTGAATTATGATAAGCGGTCATTAAAGTGGCATCAAATAGACCCGAGTATCAGTACTATTTGGCATAAGTATACGATGAATTTCGCGGCAACCACTTAGGAATTCGAAAATTAACCGAAGGCTATACTGTAATCTTGAAAAGCACGTATTTACGAGTTCTTTTTTTATCGCAGTCGCAAGTCTTTCTACCTCACTAAGCTTGCCGTTCGTAAATTCAAACCGGATTTCGGGAGACCCCGCCAGAAATAGGCTATAACAAATTTTAACAGAATTGCGGCGCCTGTATTAAAAAATAAACGACACATCACTTTAAATTTACATATGAAAAACTTTCATACACACAATTTCGAATCTGCACCCAGAAAATAACTCGTTGATAATTTCTTGGTATTATCGACAGTGACTTTTTCAAAAATCTGTGGAATCCGATTTTTGATCAACTGAAATATTTCGCTTTGATTATTTGTATATAATCTTGAAAGATAGAGGAAGATGGGTCGCGTCTGACCTATATTTCTGTTTAGATTTTATTGCGACCAACAGAAATAGCATGGCGTCTGAGTGCTCTCCGGCTTGCCTTGAAAACAAATCTATGTCAAGTAATTAAGATTGAAATGATAGGACAGACTCGTGATACAGCGAAAGCGCTATTAAACGTTGTAACAGAAGGTTTAAAAGATAATTCATAAGCATAACAGACCATATTCATGGAACAGCCTGAAACACCTGTTTATAAGAAAAACGAAGGCAACATTAAACAAAAACAATGTTTATAATAATTATTCATCCTGTTAATGTAAACTTCACGCTACCTCGAGCATGTTAAACCAACATTGATATTACAAAAAAATGTACTATAACGATGGCAAAATCAAATTCTTTCTATAAAACAAAAAAAATCTTTAACTTTTCCAATCTTCAGTATAAAAAGAAAATTGGTTTTATGTGTCATAAGAATGCGTGACGATTCTGACATGGATAAAATCGCTATGTTAATCGTCGCTATGTATTTCTCAAAGTAGGAAAGAATAATATTTTATTTAGAGCCGTTATTATAAACAAGAAACTTTTCGTCACCTCCGTTTATACTTTAATGAGGCAAATCAACCTTCTGCTACTTCGGGTTGATGCAGAGTGCATCTTAAGACTTATTCATATTTCCGGTACATTGCACGATGCAATGATAAAGATATCGCTGGATGTTCTGTGATGATTGTGGTTGTGAGTCTGCGACATGTACGTTTATGCTGGTGTGAGACCCAGTGGGCGCGGTACAGATTTAGCATGCTAAAAACAGGTCATCTTCGTGGCACCTTATCCTGTCCGCCGGTTCTCGAATGCCACAGAAAAACTGTGAATCTTCGCCAGCGAATTCATGAATTCGTGAATTTACCAATCATTAGATATTGGATACGTTTAAGTACGTGGGGAACTGATAACTCCCACGAAACATCCTGTAAACTGGAATTTTCATGTATCCGAATAAATTTTGATTAAAATCTAAATTTTTTATTTTTGGATATCAAATTTGATTATATGCTTATTAATGTTATCATCGCTTTTAGGAGCTGGTGAAGTATTCGACCCGGCTAGGCGAAAACTGCGACGACCTCCAGAAGGCTCTGGAGTTGATGCTAGGAATCCCCCACAGAGCAACCGACAACAAGTTCATAAGTAACATCGAGGGATATAAAGGAAATATACATAAGCTTGGACGACTTCTCACGCATGTTAGTATTTTTAATGATATTTTGGAGATTTTATATTGGCTGTGATAAATTACGTGAAATAGTAAATCTTGTTACAGGAATGGTTTACCGTCACTGATAAAGACGGCAAAAACAAGGAAAGATACTTATTCCTGTTTAAGGCAAGAATTCTTGTTTGTAAAGTCAGACGAATCTCTGAAGACAGATCGGTCTTCGTTCTAAAGGATATTATTCGAGTATGTATTCTTAAGAGTCTCATAATTTTCATTTAGTTTTTTTAAGTTAACATCGAGGGAAGTCTGAAAAATCTTACTGATCCTTTAGAAATTGTGTTAATGTAGTGTGTTAATATATTTAGCTGCCGGAGGTAGAAGTAAAGGATCACCCAGAGGATCTGCGAACGTTTGAATTGCATCATCCAGGTGTTTCGGGTTATCCAATTACTTTGTCCGCTCATAAGGATCCCGTGAAAGCGTACTGGCTAAAGGAAATTCGACAGTACGCGAGCGACCTAGTGGCACTAGCCGAACACGCAGCCGACGATTTACAATTAACGGAAGTTCCAGAACTTAAGGAAGAATCTAAAGTTCAAGATAAACCGCAACCAGTGAAAGAACCAGCAGAAGAACCTAAACCGGTAGCAGTAAAGGTTGAGACTGTTAAACCAGCGTCACAAAAGGTAGAACCGGTGAAGGCAGAACCACCGAAAGTTGAACCTCCTAATCTAGAACAGCCAAAGTCAGAACCACCGAAGATAGAACCAGCAAAACCAGAACCAACAAAGGTACAACCACCGAAGATAGAACCAACAGAACCAGAAACACCAAAGGTAGAGCCACCAAAACTAGACGTACCAAAAGTAGAACAAGCAAAACCAGAACCAACAAAACCAGAAACACCAAAAGTAGAGCCACCAAAACTAGACACACCAAAGTTAGAACAAGGAAAACCAGAACCAATAAAGGTACAGCCACCAAAGATAGAACCAACAAAACCCGAAACACCAAAAGTAGAGCCACCAAAACTAGACACACCAAAGTTAGAACAAGGAAAACCAGAACCAATAAAGGTACA
>JASANN010000348.1:28852-61229 GCA_031762395.1 Calameuta pygmaea | reverse complement strand
GCCACCAAAGATAGAACCAACAAAACCAGAAACACCGAAGGTAGAGCCACCAAAACTAGACGCACCAAAGGTAGAACAAGCAAAACCAGAACCAATACAGGTACAACCACCAAAGGTAGAGTCACCAAGAGCAGAAGCGCCAAAAGTAGAACCATTAAAATCAGAAGCACCAAAGGTAGAACCACCGAAACCAAAAGTACTAAAAGTAGAAGCAGCAAAACCTAGCAAGCAAGAACAAGCAAAACCAGAAACACCAAAGGTAGAGCCACCAAAACTAGAAACACCAAAGGTAGAAGCAGCAAAATCAGAAACACCAGAGGTAGAGCCATCAAAGACAGTTGCAGCTGCAAAGATAGAGGAGCCTAAAGTAGCTGAGAAGAGAAAAGAGGAAATAAAAACGGTAGAAGTATCAGAAGCCAAAAAAATCAAAGTTGGCGAAGAAGACGCCGCGATGTCGGGCCGTTATTCATCGAGTCAATACAGCTCCTCCTCTTCGCGAGTCGTAGAGGGTAAGTATCGTCATAACCATTTTTTAAATACATTCATAATCCATATTTCATCATTTATAAATCCATCATCCGGCATTTCTACATACACCTATTAGTCTCGGCTGTTTTAAATGTTGTCACGTCAACGTTGAACGCTAGTTAAAGTTAAACCTAGATTTCAAGAGACGCAATGTCGCTTTCATCGTGATCAAAACTGTCAAATATTTTAGCTGACTAGTAGTTGAGCTTATGCTTTATATCCACTAACTCCTGTAGAGTACTCGTCAGTGTCAAGCAGTCGTAATGGCCTCTCCTCTCATGTGGAGTCATCGGCTGCATCAGCAGCCGCTTCAAGGACCTCTTCATCAACCTATGGTTCTGAACGAATTTCCGAAAGTCAAACTTCTTACACTACTGCTATTGGTGGTTCCGATTCAATTACCGACACGAGGACGGCAAAACTCGCGTTGAGAACTAACGAAACCGGAAAACCTGTGTTCTCCAAGACGATCGAGGGTTGTAATGTGGAACGTAAGTGGAATTCATTTTATTTTCCTACACTGTGTAAATCAGTACCGTGAGTTTATCCAATATTATTAAAACAAATGAATTATATAAATTATATCAGAATTATAAAGTCATTACTCGCAAAATACTTGCATTTTGGAAAGAACTCACTGTACGGTTACTGATGGTTAATATATTTATTTTGATGGTCTTAAGTATTAAGAACTGAGTTGATACATAATAAAATATCGATGATAAATTACTATAATTTTTTTTATAGTTCGTAATCATTGAAATCATTTTATGACAGGATCTTTAAAAACACAGTCGTGAACAATTAGATGTAATGGTACATCAATGTCACGTAATACATTTTTACTGTTCTAGCAATTCGAGCAAAAAAGGCTTTGATACACGTAATAGGTAAAGTGATCGTAGCGTGATTCATCCTGCCATCGTCTACGCCTTTTTCTGTACTTTACTTTAAATAGCAGCGTACCCAGTTTTCACTGTCTCTTGTAACAGCAAAATTTCAAATGCTTTTAGACATCTCATTCTTATTTTGATTGTCGGTTAAAACTGCTTTCATGCTTATTACTAGACGTCTACTATCTCTATCTCTCTCATTATACAAAGTTATTCAGTTCATACGTGTTCAGCAGATTTGACACCTATCATGCAATCGTTTTGATTAAACGTCTCTTCATAATAATAAGTTGCTGTCAAGATTAAAATGACCTTTTTCAGTAGTCGAATGATGCTTAATTAAGACAATTCTGTGACAGTTGCCGAATTCAACTAGTGCGTTGGAACTGGATAGTCTTATCTATACGCACTCATATACATACATACATATACATATTGGCGACGATTTTTTTAACAAATTTTCGAAAATCACAAGATTCACGTACTAAAAATGATATTTTTAATTTTTAACTTTTTAATATTTTTTTTACACAAACTTTTCGTATCTTTTAAAGAATTTTAAGCAGATTATTTTAACACACACATACACAGTTCTTCGAATGGAACCCCCACCTCAGCATTTTTAGCCCACCTAGAAGTGTATCCACTAGATCAGTCTGGAAAAAATACTTAAAAATATGTGTTACACATGATATGCTTCGTTGTTAACACATCATGACGATGTATATTTCAAAGTCAATGACGAACGTTAAGTCCATGTAAATTCTTCGTTTTTGCTGGATCTTTGGGAGAAAAGAAAATAAAATTTACGAAACTTTGGAATATATGTTGTACGGAATCACAGCCATGTAATTCCAGAAGACTAGAAATATTCCATTTTGCGAATACTATAACAATGTTATTTATAACATACAATTTGTGTGAAATGTGAAACATTTTAAAACACAAACAACGTTTAAACCAAAAATTTGGATTCTCTCTTTCCCAAAACTTTATAAATATATTTTCTTAGGATTGTCATTTAACGCATCGACATAAATTATGAAAGAACATGAAACCACGCTAGTATTTCCTCACTTCAGGAAGAGTAGTGTCGATTATCTAATTGACTTATAATTTTATTTATGTTAAAAAATATATTGTTTAATTGACGTGAATTAATTTATTTCCCACAGCTGGAGAAAATGCATTCTTCGAATGCTCTTTGAAATCCACCGACACGTCCACTAACATGCAATGGCTGAAGGATAACAAGCCCTTAGAGGACAAACTAGCGGACAGAGTAATAACGAGCAGCGATGAAAACTCATTCAAACTCCAAATTCAAAATGTTCTGGAATCTGATTCCGGTATTTATATTGCAAGAGCCGTAAATGGTGATGGTCAAGCAACTTGCACTGCGCAACTAATTGTGCAGGAACGTAAGTAGTTTATAAATGATATTATAAATGAAGAAAATAATTACAAAATATTTATATTTTTTAATTAAAAAATTGTAACAGTAACAGCCCAGGAACGAAAAGCCAGGGCTGAGGCCAACTCTCCCATTTTCCTGGTCCGTCTCAAGGACACAGAACTCCTGGAAAATACTTACTTACGTTTCATGATCAAGGTTAAGGGAAATCCGAACCCTGAATTAAAATTGTACGTATATAAATGGGCTCAAATCTTGCAGCTATGAAACTGTATAATGAAATAACTTATTCTTATGCTTAGCTACAAGGACAATGTCCTTATCGACTCGAAGAACGAACGCATTAAGATCGTCACCGACAAAGCTGAGAAAGGCTTTTACGAGCTGGTTATAGCTGATGTGCATAACTGCGACGCTGGGAAATATTCATGCACGGCTATGAATAGGTTCGGTGAAGCCTCTTGTGAAGCCACGGTGACGGTCACCGACGAAAAGACCATCTTCGCCGGACTTCCGGAAGGTCTTTTGGAACCCGGCGAAGAACCCCAATTCATGTGGCTCAGAGACGGACAGCCTTTTGATCCTGAAGAGAGGTTCAAGGTGCTGTTCAAAGACAGCGAGGATACCTTAGCTCTGGTCTTCCAACATGTTAAACCGGAAGATGCTGGATTGTACACATGCGTCGCACAGACCAGTACCGGAAATATTAGTTGTAGTGCTGAGTTGACTGTTCAAGGTTCTGTAAACCAATTGATGAAGGAGCCAGTCAAGCCTAGCCTACAAACAGAGTTCAAACAATCAGAAGTCAGTGCTGGTGGATCGGCAATGCTCGATCTTCAAGTTAAGGGATTCCCGAAACCGGATATCAAATGGTCCAAGGATGGAGAAGAAATCGTAGCTGGTGGACGAATCAAGTACCTATGGGAAGATGAAGAGTCTTTATCTTTGGTTATCAAAAACGTTACTGCTCAAGATGCCGGTACTTACATGATCAAGGCTAAGAACGAATTAGGTGAGGACAGTACCCAAATAGAATTAATCGTTAAATCCGCGCCAAAGATCACTAAGAAGGTATCCGACATCACGGCCAGTGTGGAGGAAACAATCAAGACATTGATACAGGTGCAAGGGTCACCTACTCCAGACGTCAAGTTCTACAAAGATGGCCAACTGATCACAGAGTCAGAGAGAATCAAGATCATAAAAGAAAAGAACGACACTTATAATATCGTTATCAAGGGTGCCAAGATCGAGGACTCTGGATCGTACTCAATCGTTGCGAAAAACGAAATCAGTCAAACCTCCGAATACTGGAACGTAAACGTCACATGTGCTCCTAGGATCACAAAGAAATTAGGTGAACCTAAAGTGATCAATGAAGGTGATAGCCTCACTTTAATCATTGAGGTCGACGCTGATCCTGAACCGACCGTCACGTGGTTTAAGGATACCGAAGTAATCGTAGGAAATGATCGTATCAAGATCATTCAGGACGGTCAAAAATATATGTTGAAGATCATCGGAGCCGTTAGTACTGATGCGTCAACCTATAAAGCGGAAGTGAAAAACAAGTATGGCACCAGTGTGGACGAGACTAAGGTCAAGGTTCGATGTGCTCCGCGTTTCAAGACCAAACTAAAAGATATATCTGCTAATGAAGGAGAATTAAACATTGAATTCGTAGTAGAAATTGAAGGATTTCCGAGACCCAATGTTCAGTGGTTCCTGGGTGATGTGGAGATCACAGAAACTCGCAAAGAATATACGCGCATTGAAGAGGGCGATAATTACAAACTAATCATTAAAGAAGTTAAAACTGAATTATCTGGCAAATATACTTGTAAGGTGAAAAATGAATTTGGTGAGAGTGAAAGTAGTTCCTTGTTTACGGTAAACTCGAAGCCCAAGATTGTGAAGAAGCTGACGGACCAAAAAGTCAAGGAGGGTGAAACACTCCAGTTGAAGGTTGAAATATCTGGCACACCGGAACCGGAAGTAAGATGGTTCAAGGATGGGCAGGAGGTGTCAGCTGACGCTAAAATCAAGATCACCAGGGATTCTCAACGTAGGGAAAGCTACGACCTTACTCTTAATCTTGCCAAAGGATCTGATGGTGGTGTCTATGAGGTTCGTGCCGAGAACGAGATGGGTTCCGTGAGCAGCAAGAGCAAAGTCACCGTACTCAGTGAGAATAATTACTTCTTATCAAAGATTTACCATTATCTATTCGGGTCTGTATGATCCACTGGTAATTGACGTTTAATGGCATAAGTATATTAACTTTTCCTGTAAGAAGCAAGACATTCCATATTACCTAACAAACATTTGTCAAATACAAAAACTTAGCTGTAGTGCAAGTTTATAGTTTGAGTACGGTGAACGACGTTTACCAGTGGAATCCATATCAGAAGGGCCTAACTTGCATAAGAATCTTTTTCCGGGAACCAAATGACGGTAAAGTATCGTTTTTTAATCAGCGGCCAGTAAGTACAGAAGTAAAGGACACCCTTTTTCTATTGCTTTCTACAAAGCCTAGACCCATCTCAAAGATTTACAGACAGTCGCTATGTATTTTCATTTTGACTGCTGGTGTTCACCAACTATTGAAATTCTTTTTTTGAAAGCTTCTATATCCTGACTTAAAGCTTCACATACACATATACATCAAAAGTGGCAGTGATACGTTTGTTCAGTTTGATTTTTTTGTTCTTTTTGTTTTACCCAATTACAACATGTTTCACCTTTTTCCTTTTTGCGTTATTTACCGTGTGGCCTTTTTTATATACAAAAAATGACATACATCTACGTTGTCTTAATTATCATTAGTTTTGACATCTGTCAGGCCTTATTTTATGTTATCCATTAATTCATGTTACTAGTTATACATGTATCTTACTAGATGTTATGTCATTAGTTCATCCATGATGTTTTTCACATGGCCCGCCCATATAGTAACTAGAATCCCATAGGTAGCACGTATAAAAGAAAACAAGCCCATTAGACAACTTGTACTTCCTCAGCAAAGACCGAAGAGATTGTCGAGGAAAAGAAAGAACTGAAGAAGGAAACGGCTGAAAGTGTAGACATAGACGAGGATGAGGTAACATCGAAGAAGATGACCAAGACGGATGCAGGACCAGCAGAGACCCAGCACGCCGAAGAATCAGAATCCGAAGGTAAAGAGATTCTAAAAAACGATTCGGCAAGATCGACAGTATTAAGAATGCATGAAAACCATGAGCAGCTGGTACATTCGTACTGAACAAGAGTGTAAATAGAAATGCAAAGGTGTATCAGTTGCAATCCGTGATTAAAAACATAATAAAACCAAAAAAAAAAAAAGCACAATGCTGTACATAAAATACCACACGCGTGTGAATTAAGTGAAGGAACGGCATAACGAGCTGCATCCGCAAGCAGATAAAGGCAAAATAAATTTAACCCGATTATGTTGGCAAACCGTAAATAAGGAAAATATTCAAATCAAATGGCTAACACACAGTAGAGCAGCGTAGAGGTAGTTTTAGCCGATGATTAATATACATTCAGGTCGGATCTTACTGGAGAAACAAAGCATCCAAATAACTCGAGGTGAAGGAGACATGATTACCATCTCAGTGGCTTCCACGACCACCCACGAAGCTGTGCTTTCAGGTAATAGCGTACGGATTGAACACACTAAACATCAGTATACTTACTCACAAACAATAACACAGTATCCTGACATAATTCATAATTCAAATTTCTCATATTAAATAAGAATATATAAATACAAAGATTACTGGAATATTATTATTCTTGTGAATTACGGAATCGTCATGATCCGTATAATACAAATATTGACACACAATGTATATACACAATCACTGTTACACTGCGCAAGCTCTGTCTAATAGCTAGTTAACCAGGGCACGTGTTCATTCCTGCGATGTAAAGACGCTTCCTATTCTTCTACTTCCTAAATTTCTTTTACCGTCACTTCTACTTCTTATTCCTGAATGTCTACGTGTATCGATCTACTTTGAATTCGATCGTTCATTCCCTGTACTTGCGTGTACCATGTCTTTTGAGGATTGCATTGCCTGTTAGATTATAGTAGTCAGAATGTGTACTAGACTGGGATTGTGATAGGCAGACCCTTCACAGGTCCTGATGAGAGGCACTCTATTAGCAAGATGACAACAACTAAGGTCGAATGCCAGGAGCTGAGCTCCGAAGGACCTCAGGTGGAAGAGATCGGCACGTACAGTTACACGATACAAGACGATAACAGTCAGAGAGCACAAAATGGCGTATTGATCGAGGAATTCTCTGAGGGTGAAGAAAATCGTGGAAGACTCACTGTCAATCGTGGGGTCTCCATCGTTTCCGTTTCCGATGATGAATCCACTCTTAAAGGAATATCCCGTGACGTAAGCGCAGACGACATTAACAATGCTGATCTTTGGGAGGCGCAAAAACTTATCAATGGATCCTACGAAGAATCTTTCACTGCTAAGATCATTGAAGAACGAATGATGAACGACCTCAGGCCTCAGAGGGCTATGAGATTTGCTGAGACCATCATCGAGGAACGCTCAATGGAGGAATCTTTTGCTGACAAACAACCGAAAGTTAGTGAAGTCTCACAACCTCAGACACCTATTTCAGAGATGAGAAAGCTCTCGAAGCAAAGCTCAAAATTAGAACGATTAGACTCCAGCGAGCCGATCGTACCGATCCAGAAAGAAGTATCGATGGAAAACGTACAGAAGGGGCTCAAAGAGGTGGACGAAGAAATTGATGATGAAATGGAGGCACTCTTGAATCGCGTTAGACAACAGCGGAGTGTCCTTGGAGATATTCTCGATAAAGAAGGCGAGAGAAGAAAATCAGGTAAGGTCAGGGAATAGGTACCGGTGGTAATAGAAATCACCTTGAAATATTAAAAAAATCTTCCAACTATAACGAGGAAACGACAGTGGAGACTACTAAATGATTATGACGTTAATTGAACTTTAATAAATGTATATAATATGTTGTACCTTTGTGAAACTGTTTGAGAGGTATTGTCTCGCAACAATGTGCTATTCGTAAAAATCACGTATAACTTATTTTTTAGCATTTTTCTAATGTAGTGGTTGTTTTTTTTTAATATCCTGTCACTGTACTCTGACATAGCCGTTTTATCTCTTATCCATTTCGTCCTTCGCATGATACGTGTAATAGGTGACTTATGGGATTCTGTGATTGTTCATCGCGTGATTTATACGTATAAAAAGAATCAGTAAGATTAATTATAGTTTAAGGAATGGCAAGAGAATTTAATTGTGCTTCGTATCACGATTCACTCATCTCCGTACAAAAGCTTTTGATCCGTGTCATGCATGATGCTAAGAATTTTCAGAATCGCATGTATTTATTGCGCTGAATACTGTTTTTTCATCAAGAAAGATGCCTCACTTGCTTCTTTTGACTCCATGGGTAGTATTTAAATGCGCTGAAAATCCAAATCAATGTGTATTACTGAGCGCGGATATATACCACAAATTGCACATTATCACGCTTGTTATATAAAATAAAATGCGAATGGCTTGCACGTTACACGAAGTTGGTCAATCACCCTGGAAGTTCATTCCATTTTGCAGAAAGGTAAGTAGCTGGCTAATGTTGTTTTACATAAAGAAAAAAGGAATCAATGGGAAGATAAAGTACAAGATCATCGAGCATATACACTTGTTGATTTGATTTATTGTAAATAGCATGTAATAATGATTATCCTGCGCTTTTAATGAAGATCATTAAGAAATTTGACTGATTAACTGTACAAGCTTTTTTTTTATAAAATTATGTAAATTGCTTTGATTTTCCATAAATAATCGTTTGTTCACTCAGCATCGCCAGAAATCTTGAGCTCCGATCTTGAAGATCGAATGATCTACGAGGCGCAGAGTACCACGTTCGAGATCAAAGCGACTGGTCAACCAAAACCTGAAGCCAAATGGTTTAAGGATGGAAAGCCGATTAAGAATACAGATCGTCTCAAGATCACCCACAACGGAGATTTCTTCCAGTTGGCTATTGCCAACGCTCAGATCGATGACTCCGGTATTTGCAAGTGCATCCTGAGCAACAAGCTGGGTCAGAAAGTTCTCGAGGCGAACCTGACTGTGGCTTCTGCTTCGGAGTACAGAAAACCAAGATTCGTCAAAGGTCTAGAGGATGTCAACATCGTTAAGAATGAACCAGTGGAACTTAAGGCAGTCATCACTGCCGATCCTATTCCACAGGTTGCTTGGTATGATATTGAAAAAGTGCTTTAGCTGAGTGAAATTAATCGTTCGATTTCAATATTATTCTGCATTATAAAGGTATCATAATGGCGAGGAGATTCCTGCTGACGATGCAAGAATCAAATTGAAGCTGGAAGCTAAACCAATTGAAGATGAATTAAATGAGTGTACTCTGACGCTTAATATACCACAAAGTGATGTTGCTGACATTGGAGAATATACTCTTAAAGCGAAGAATAAGTGGGGCGAAGACGAAGCTAGTGTAAGTCGTTAAAAAATATCATGAGGTACATTTATATACATGAAGTTGTTATTTTTTATATAAATTTACAGGCCTTCTTGGATCTTTTGATACGGCCTGAGATTGAAGATTTTAAGGATATAAGTGCTGCACCACAAGAATTAACTCAATGGGAAGTTGTAATAAAAGCCAATCCAAAGCCGATGATTATGTGGGAAAAAGATGGCAAGAATCTTAAGAATGACAGTCGTTTTGAGTCAATAGAGGATGCTAAGAACGACAAATACAAATTGATCATTAAAGACGTCAGACTGGATGACGTCGGTACTTACAAAATCACAGCGTCTAATACTGAGGGTGCAACCAGTGCTCACGCCCAACTTAAAATACACTGTTAGTGAATTTCTTTATTTTTCATATATAAAACAGCCTCAATAAATACATAATTATTTATCTCCTTAATTTTAGCGGAAGCACCGACCTTTGTCAAGGGTTTGACTGACCAAACGGTAAAGGATCGAGAAGATGTTGAACTGAAAGTCCGTGTAAACGGACTTCCTAAACCCAATATCAAGTGGCTTAAAAATGGTGTGGAGATCGCCAATTCCGAACACTACGTTATTGAGACCTTTGTAGAAGGCCAGGTCGTTAGCAGTCTTACTATAAAGAATTTCACATCTGATGATGTCGCCAAGATAACCTGTGTAGCTAGCAACGTGTCTGGCAAAGTTGAGACTTCCGGTAAATTAAAGATGATACGTGCAGCGCCATCATTTAATCGAGCACTACCTAGATCGGCTGATGTTGATGAGGGTGAACCGCTGGAGCTTAAAGCCAAACTGGATGGCAGTCCAATACCAAGTGTGAAATGGTTCAAGGATGGAGAAGAAATCAAACCTGATGGTCGTGTGAAGATAGAAACTTTTCCTGATGGTACTGTTAAACTTGTCATCGATAAAGTCAAACCAACTGATTCTGGAGCTTACAAGCTCTTTGCTTCAAATCCAAATGGAGAAAATTCAGCACTTTGCGCAGTAGCTGTTACACGTAAGTTTTTCAGTGATAAACTGTCAATAAAGAAATTACAGATAGGATATCTAATAATTGTAAAATGGTTTCATGATTTATTTTTACAGCCGAACCAAGAAGACCGTCTTTCTCAAAATCATTAGAAGATGCAAAGGCTATCATTGGGCAGCCATTAAAACTGGAAGCTCAAGTAATAGCTTTTCCAAATCCTCAAGTTCAATGGTTCAAGGATGGGGTGCCGATAAGACCCACTAAAGAAATAAACTTTGTCAACGAGCCAAATGGTTTGATTGGATTATCTATAGACAAAGTTCGTCCGGAAGATGCTGGTACCTATTCTCTGGTAGTGTCCAACAAACTTGGGCAGATTACGGGTAAAGCCAAAGTCGAAGTGGAGGAGAAAGAACGTAGACCAGCTTTCCTGACGACTTTGCAGCCTTTGACGGTAGTTGAAGGATTCCCAGCTAAGATGGAAGTGAAAACCATTGGTAAACCAACACCTGCAATTAAGTGGACGCACAATGGAGTAGAGGTTTGTAATAAAAAAAAAATACAAATATTTGAAGTAATACCAATTAATTTGTGCATATTTAGGTTGTGCCAGATGGCGAACACATAAAAATCATTTCTCAACCCGATGGAAATCACGCACTCATCATCGACAAGGTCAAACCAGAAGATGCTGGAGAATATGAGGTGATTGCCACTAACTCTCAGGGAATATCAGCAAGCAAGGGCAACCTGGAAGTAGCCGGAAAAGGACAATCGGATGCACCGCAAGAAAAAGCAGGTTTCTTAAGTCCAATGCGCGACGTATCCGTCGAAGAAGGTCGGCCTTTGACTCTTAGTGCACCGTTCATTGGAAATCCTATTCCGGATGTCAGCTGGACAAAGGACGGTCAAGCGTTGGCGCCGTCTGAAAGAATAATGATGACCTGCGACGGAAAGAAGGTCGGTCTAGAAATTAATCCAAGTGAACCAAATGATGCTGGAGTGTATCGTTGCCATTTGGTTAATCCTCTTGGCGAGGATACAACAAGTGCGAATGCAACCGTGAGAAAGGTCTTCCAGCCTCCTAGTTTCACTCAGAAGTTCTCTGATCTTCAACAACTTCCTACCTTTGACGCCAAGTTCCCTGCTCGAATTAATGGTATACCTAGACCTGATGTCATTTGGTACTTTAACAATGAGCCTATTCTTGGAGATACAGACAAGTACAAGATCAAGAGAGATGGCGATGCTCATTGTCTGTACGTAAAAGATTGTACACCTGCTGATTCTGGACGATACAAGTGTAGAGCTATTAATAAGGACGGTGAAGCTGAATGCGAAGCAAACTTGGACGTTGTTGATAAGATGTAAGGACCACATAAGTTTGGATTTTTGTATGGTACGAATTTTAAATTATACAAGTTTCTTTAACACCACCCAAAATTTTAAGTGAGAAGAAACAAAAGGCCGAACCTCCATCGTTCTTAAAGAGAATTGGAGACTGTGAAGTCTTCAAAGCGATGACTGCCAAATTTACTGCCTGCGTCACTGGTTACCCTGATCCCGAATTTGAATGGTTTCGTAATGGTGAAAAAATATGGCCTTCTGAACGAATTCGTATGGATAATGAGGGTAATGGATTACTTAGACTAATCATAGCAGGTGTAGATGAGGGTGATGTCGGAAAGTATAGTCTAAGAATATTCAATCCTCACGGAGAAGACACCTGTCACGCTGAGATGACTTACGACAGTAAGTATTACACTTTGCTACAATACAATAACACATTTACACTAATACGTATCAATTCTTATACAGCGTTGGAACCACGTGCCAAGAGACCATTAGCAGATCAGTATACAGACTTTGATAAATTCCGCAAGTCCGGATCTCCTCTACCTTTAGCAGACAGACCAATCATCAGTCGTATGATGGATAGACACCTAACATTATCATGGAAACCATCAATTCCAATTGGGCCACGAGTTCCTGTCACGTACCAAGTAGAAATGTGCGAACTACCTGATGGTGATTGGTTCACAGCACGTTCCGGTATAAGAAGCTGCGTCTGCGATATTCGGAATCTGGAACCCTTCCGCGATTACAAGTTCCGTATTCGCGTAGAGAATAAATATGGAATAAGCGATCCTTCTCCATTCGCGCAAACATACCGAGCTAAATTGGAACCAGATCCACCTAAATTCTTCCCCTATTTGCCACCCGGTATAGACTTCCGCCCTGAGACCAGTCCTTACTTCCCTAAGGACTTTGATATTGAGAGACCACCCCATGATGGTTACGCACAACCACCAAGATTCCTCAGACAAGAACATGATACGCAGTATGGTGTGAAAAATCATAATTGTAATTTATTCTGGTTTGTCTACGGCTATCCAAAACCGAAAATGACTTATTACTTTAATGACGAGTTAATCGAATCTGGAGGTCGTTACGATCAAAGCTATACGCGCAATGGACAAGCAACTCTATTCATCAATAGAATGCTGGATAGAGACGTTGGCATTTATGAAGCTGTTGCGAGAAATGAACATGGAGAGGCTAGACAAAGAGTGCGTTTGGAAATTGCTGAATATCCAACCTTCATTCAACGTCCTGATGAAACTGTCATCATGATTAGAAAATCTGGAAAAATTGAAGCTCGAGTTACTGGAGTGCCTTATCCAGAACTTAAATGGTACAAAGATTGGAAACCACTTGCTGCTTCCTCGAGAATTAAGGTTTGGAATTACATTGATATTTGTGACATAATTTTGTATTTATGTTACTATTCCCGATCTGTATTTAATACTTATATATTTTTTAGATTCAATTTATTGAACCCGATACGTCTATACTCACCATTAGCGATGCCATCTCCAAGGATGAGGGGCTATATTCGCTGAGTGCTGGAAATGTGGCTGGCTCTGTCTCTAGCTCCGCTATGGTTCACATAGAAGAGAATGAGCAAGAATATGGTTATAGAACGTATACAAAGAAACGTGATATCAAAGCGCGTACTAAATCAATCAATGATCTGTATGACTTGGGAGATGAGTTAGGACGTGGAACACAAGGAGTCACTTATCATGCCGCGGAGAGATCAACTGGAAGAAATTATGCTGCTAAAGTTATGCACGGTCGTGGAGAACTTAGGCCATTTATGTACAATGAAATGGACATTATGAATAGTCTGAATCATCGAAAACTTCTGCGTCTGCACGATGCCTATGAGACTGACAAGTCTTTGACTCTTATTACTGAATTGTATCCTTTTTAATTTATTCTATGAACTCCTTGATGAGAAAAGTCGATGTTTAACATAAATGAATACCGATAGAAGAACACCCGTAGATCCTTAACTATTTAAATTCAGAGCTGCTGGAGGTGAACTTGTAGACAACCTTACCAAACTGCCCTATTATACAGAAGGTGAAATTGCAGGATACATAAAACAACTTCTTTGGGGTCTAGAGTACATGCATGGAAACAGCTATGCCCACCTTGGACTCACTGTAAATCTATTAAAATTATTATAACTCTTCAATATTTGAATTTCACAGTTATGTACAAAGATGAATGCTTTTAGCTGGGCGATCTTCTAATTTCACATCCTGGCGGAGATGATTTGAAAATCGGTGACTTTGGCCTTGCCAGAAGGATTTCATATGGCAAATTGATGAACTTGTTTTACGGAATGCCGGAATACGTGGCTCCGGAAGTAGCCAACAATGAGGGTGTCGGATGTGGCGCAGATATGTGGTCCGTTGGTATCATCACCTACATCCTCCTCTCGGGTATCTCGCCATTTAGAGGGATCAATGATCGCGAGACGTTAACCAGAATCAAAGAAGGAAAGTGGGAATTCGATGATCGCTGGTCAAATATCTCCAAAGACGCGAAAGACTTCATCAAAAATCTTCTGGTGTATCACGCCGACGGTAGAATGGACGTGAAGGCAGCCCTACGTCATCCATGGCTGAATTATGCAGACAAAACGTTCAACGAACCTTACAAGATACCGTCAGAAAACTTGAACAATTATTACAAACTTTATCGGTAAGAATTTTGAAAGGTTGTACATATACTTATAACAGACGGAACACACCTATGTACCTTTGTAAATGATCATAATGAGGGTGGGGTAAAATGAATCGTGTCAGGAGTAACAGAAATAGACGGTGATTACGTTGCTCGCAATTAGTTATTTCAAGCAGCTGCCACGTTAACGAGCCTCGTTAAAATCGTTGACAAGACTATCTACTTAACAACGTCAACGTCAAATCAAACTCAACATGATTCTTAATGGGATTCTCGACATTATATGGGGCGCTCTTGGAATCCTGATATGTTGTTCATATGTTTCGTAAGCTGTTTATTATATATATGAATTTTCAAAATAATAATAATTATTCTATCTGCTTTTAGGGATTGGTACACCAATGCTTCATGTCGCACATGGTACCGCAGGCGCAGGTTAAGTGGAGCCTTCGAGCATCCTTCGAAGATGGTTTATCCACCAGGACAAAGATACACCCCGGAACCAAGCCCAGAGAGAAGTTTCAGCCCCCGAGCTAAGGCTACTCCGAAATCTTGGGAAAATCGTGTACCCTCTAGAGAGCCAATTGACACGGAAATTGGTGTGATCAAGAACGAGAGCCAGTTAGTAATTTTAATTCATCTTATTATGGAGAAACAAGTTACGCCCTTTGATAACAGAAAAAAAGTATCTAATTTTATCGAATCAACTTTGTCCTTAGCTATCAATATGGACCTGATACGTATCTTCTACAACTTCGTGATACTGATTTTCCTGTACGTCTACGTGAATATATGAAGGTTGCTTATAATCGTGGACCAGGATATTCGCGTACAATTACAGATGATAACAGTTATGATTGGAGGGTAAGTTATGATTTATTCGCGTAAAATGAGTGGAAATATGTTACACTAATTCGTTAATTCTTTATAGACACCTATTATTCGCGAACGTCGTCGATTTACTGACGTTATGGATGAAGAAATTGATGACGAACGCAAGGCCAGGATTAACAAGTACGGATCAGCTGATACTTACACGCTAAGACGTTTACGTCATGAATTGGGTACAAGATTGGACAGTTATGCCGAAGCTGAAGCTATCATGGAGACCAAAAAAGATGGACACTTACCGTTCTTCCGTGAAAAACCACAAATTTTGCCAATTGAGGAAGACAAACCAGCCCAGCTGGCCTGTCTTGCTGTAGGCAATCCTAAACCATCTATTCAGTGGTTCAAGAACGATCTAGTAATACAAGAAGGTAACAGAATCAAAGTTACTGAAGATGATGAAGGTAGATCTATTCTGCGCTTCAATCCTGCTAGACAACACGATGTGGGAATATACAAAGTCGTTGCCAGGAACAAAGTTGGACAAACTGTAGCTAGAACTAGAGTCTTGCTAGCTACTGTACCTTCAGCTCCAGACTCACCTCAGGTATAAGAGAAGCAATAGATCTACGATATTTAATTTAATATATGTATATATATATATATATATTGTCTGAAAAGATTTAAGTAGACATAAATGTGTTACTTTTTTTCTAACAGGTTTGTGAAGTCTCAAACACTGAAGTATTATTACGTTGGAAGCAACCAAAGGATGATGGCAATTCTGCAGTACTGTGCTATAATCTTCAGTACAAGGAAGGTGATTCAATCGAATGGGTAGACGTTGCCAGTAACATAGATCATGAATTTTACGTAGTCAAAGATCTTAAACCTGACACCAGCTACAACTTCCGTCTAGCAGCCAGAAATCGTATAGGATGGAGCGAGAAAGGAATTCCAACGAAGCTGATTAAAACAAAGGATCAAGGTGCACAGAAGGTGCAAGTAACGCGTGCAATGAAGCACCTTCAACAGTTAACAGAATCTGGACAAGAGATTGAAGTCGAAGAAGCTAAATCTCACATAAATTATTCGCTCGAAGATACACCAATTGAATGGTCAACCGAAGGTCAACTAACCGACAAGTACAGCTTCATCTCAGAATTATCACGCGGTCAGTTCTCCATCGTTGTGAAGGGTGTTGAGAAGTCCACGGACAGAGTGATCGTAGCCAAGATCCTGGAACTACGTCCAGAAATCGAAGAACAGGTGAATAAGGAATATGAATCACTGAGGTCTCTAAGACACGAAAGAATAGCCGTCTTGGAGGCAGCCTACAAGATACCTGGATCATCGGTAGCAGTATTCATTCAAGAGAAGCTCCAGGGTGCCGACGTCCTGACTTACCTCTCAAGTAGACACGAGTATACAGAAAATTGCGTAGCTACTATCGTTACACAGATTTTAGATGCACTGCAGTACCTGCACTGGCGGGGTTTCTGCCACTTGGACATCCAACCAGACAATGTCGTAATGGCGTCCGTAAGATCTGTGCAAGTTAAATTGGTAGACTTGGGCTCAGCCCATAAGGTAACCAAACTGGGTACCATTGTACCACAGTTGGGACACCCTGAGTATAGGGCTCCTGAAGTTTTGAACGATGAACCAGCATATCCACAAACGGACATTTGGATGGTTGGGGTGTTGACCTATGTGCTACTCTCGGGAATATCACCCTTCCGTGGAAAAGATGCTGAGGAAACCAGACAAAATATTTCATTTGTTAGATACAGATTCGAATATCTTTACAAGGAATTAAGCCAGGAGGCTACAAGATTCCTTATGCACGTATTCAAGCGTATGCCTAGGTGTGTATGAATTTTATATATGTGAATTGACTTCTATTAGAATTATTCTTATGTTAATATTTATTGTTACAGCAAAAGGCCTAGTGCTGAAGAATGTCATGAAAATAGGTGGCTATTACCGACGGAGTTTATGATAAAGAAACGTGAGAGAGCAGTGTTCCTTGGCAATAGACTCAAGGAATACAACGAAGAATATCATCAAGAGAAACAAAAATTGGCCTCAAACAGTGACAGTTTAGCAGAGGCGTTCGGCTCTGCGCGACAGCTAATCAGATCAAATAGCATACAAGATGAATTGTTCACCACCTTTTAACTTCTAAGATAAACTATGATTTTCCAAATACGTATTTATTTATTTAATTGTTTATAATTCACAGACAAGTCTAGTAAATCCCAAAGAGCTAAGGGAGAAGAGCGCATGCTGAAAGTTGAGATTTTCCTTGTTTTTTCTTTTTGTTATTATTTATTTGTTATAACTTGTAATTATGGTCACCGTTATAATTGCCATGTAAACCCTATTCTATACGTAGATTCCGTACACGCAGACATTTTGATTTTTGGTCCGGGATACGTTTATGTGGTTATACCGCCCCATTAATTGTAAGATAAAGACGAAATATTATTTACGTTCTGAGCAATCGAATTGCGAACGAAATTCTAATAAATTGTACAAAAGTAGCAATCACGTACGCACTATATTATAAATCACTGACTAATAAAAATCCTCTCATAAAAGACCTGTGTTGTGATATTTTTTTTAAACAAGTGAATTATATCTTAAAAGGATATCAATTTTCCATTACGATTTTTTATATCCTTTAGCCCTAAGAAAATAGCGCTTCTTCGCTTACGTCAGTTTTATAGTTACAACCGATATGAAATTAAAATTTAAAAAACTATTAAGACATTTTTGAAAAATATAATCCATAGCAAATGATACCACAATTTAGTATTGACTTGTAATCATTTTCAGAAATATTCAGCCAATATTATCAGAGATTATAGGTATATAATTAAAGCAAAAAAAAAGAAATGGTGAGAAAATTCGTAGTAGGGACAAACTTTTGAACGGAACAAACTTTTGAGTCTGAAAAATTATGTGGTAAAATTAGAAATAGGTATTAATTATTATTAAAATGCACGTTTTTATGATACCATAATTTATTCGTTCTTTCGAACAGACCTAAAGTAAAGAGAACATAGGAAAATTACATTACAATATTATAGAGAAATGCATTACAAACAAAACAGAGTAAAAACGTATTTGAATTAACATTAACAGTTTAATCGCAGCTGTCACGATAATTAGGATCAATGTACTCACTAGCGTTACGTTATTATACACTATGATAAACAAAAATTGGTTATATCTTTATGTCATTAACTACGCGGATTGATGCACTGGATTATTCTCGCATTAATATGTGACATTGTGACTCAAGTTCTAATTTCTTACATCAAATTGGAAGTACACTGTGATCGGTAGCGTAGCCGAATAAATTTCATTGAAAGGAAAAATTTTTTTTTAGTAAAGCAGAAGAAACTATATTTTTCCGCAACAAATTTATGTCAATAAAAATGTCCGCTTGTCTTCGGCAAGTAAGCGTAAAATCCTCGAGAAATTATTGATTGTTTGGAATAATCCTTGAAAACATCATCGCACGTGTCTCATATCGCATTGTCTTGCGCCACGGAAAAATGTTAGAAAATATAAAAGCTATCGATGCTTTATACGAAAAAGAAATACTCTCAGTCTGATATATAGGCACAAATATTGTTAGTTACTTTTTATCGCACACCTTCAGGATTTTTCTTTGACTGAAGAAACCTTTTTCATATACTCAAAATGATCTTAGAACCATACCGTGATAATAGATCATTGTATGTAGCGACATATCACATTTAATATATTAAAAAATCGCTGAAGCATTGTTATATCGGTTCTCAAATGAGCAAGATGGTTTTTATTTTTCGCTTCAGTACATAATTTCCTACTTGGAAGTTTCTTTAAAAAATTCTTCGATTTTTTTCTTCAACGTCAACTAACACCACATTTTCAAATATAAAGCGTGCTAGCGAGTAGAATAGACAATGGCGGATGACAGGCTATAAGAATTATTATTCATCAAATATGATAAAATGGTAGGATTCTCTTTACGTGGGTTTAGAAAACTTTTCTTTACCAGAAGCTTTTAGTTTTTGATGATACATTAAATAAGCGGATACCTGCTGGCGACGATTCCGATTCAACATTCGCTCTCTGAATAAAGATGCCGCAACTTTTTTCTGATTTTTCTTAATCTTTTCAAGGCTGGCAACTTGAAATTCTGTTGTGCCACCGGATGAGCTTAATGGAATAAAAATTTCTTTCGTTTCTATGTAGCAATTTGATGGTTTACTAAAGCTGAACATTGATCTTGACGGCATTATTTTTTCTTCTTTCTTTGACACCTTTCTTCTCTTTTGCGGTCTCGATGGAACATCTGATATGTTTTCAATTACGTCATCTGGAAGTCTCTTTAGACTCTGTTTAGCTGAGTAGACTTTTTCCAGTTTTTCTAATTCTTCAACTTTCATCTGTTGATCGTGTTCAACCTTTATGTTGTGCTTCATATTCTTCTTCTTCTTAGCTTCTTTTCCAGCTTTTACGCTCTCAGCAACATTCTTCATTTCTAATACTGCTGCTTGACGAGCTTTTGCGAATCCTATGCTTTCTGGTGCGTCGCTGGCATCGGATGACGAATCGACAGTTGAATTTTTCTTCTGGGTTTCTATCTCTTGAGATTTTAGGACTTGTATTTGTCTTTTGGTTCGTTTCTTTGACGTGGATTCATCGACCGCTATTGTGTCTACTTTTTTCAGCTTCATCTTTGCTGCCACTTCTGGTTGCGTGGACTCCGTAGCTTCTTTTAATTTTCGTTTTCGCTCCTTCTTTTTGTTATGAACGAGTGATTCTTCACTTGGTTCTTCATTTTCGTTTGCCGAAATCTCTTCGGAAAGACTCTTATTTTTCTTTTTTTTCTTTTGTTTCTTATTGGATTTTTGCACTGATGCGACACCTTCTTCATCAACCGATTCGCGAGTTTCAATATTTTCTGAAGCTTCGTTAGACAGGCTCTCTTGTTCAACTTCCTGGCTTACTTCAGACTTTTGCTTTTTCTTATTTGATTTCTTTTTTAACTTAACACTCTCTTCTGCAACGACTTCACTCCTTTTAGTACTCTGTGAATCTTCATTAGTTGTGCTGTTCACTGTTTCAACGTTCTGCTTTTCATTATACTTCTTTGGTTCGGAATAGTCTTCAGTTTCTGGTTGCTCGAGGCTCGATGTTCGCGATAACTGCTTCGCCAATTTCTTTCTTTCTTTACGGCGAAGATTCTTACTTTTATTACTATTAATTCGTTTTTCAGTAACAATTTCGTCCTTGATTTCTTCATCTTTCTCTACCATCACCATTTCCTGTATTTGACTTCCTTTATGCTTTTCTAGATCAATATCCAATACATCTTCTGCTTCATCCATAGCTTCTTCTGCATTTGATTTTTTACTGTCCACCTCAGTACCGTCTTTGCCTTCCATGGTAACCACGTTTCTTTTTTGTTGAATCATCGATTTCCGTTTCAATTTTCGTAATTTCTCATCACCAACATCCGCTGGCAAGCTTTCATTAAGCTTCTGTTTCTTCAAGTACTTCGTTAAAGGAGTCTCACTGTTTGGAGTAGCCATTGATTTGTTTAACGTATCTACCTTTAACGATTTTTTTCTTGAAAGATTTGTCGCTTCTGTAATATCGGGTGGATCTATAGGCAAACTTTGCTGCAAGGTCTTTAGTGTTTTAAATGATGGCATTTCTTTTTCCTTGGAATTATTTGCCGTTTTTGTGGGTGTTTTGGCATCAACTAAAGTTTGGGCACTTAGGGATTTCTTCTTAACAAGTCCAACCTCTGTAGCAACAATGTCCAGCAACGAGTCATTCGGAGTGACTTGATTAGTTCTCTTCTCGTTAGTCTTCTCTTTAGCAGAAGCTGATATCGGCGTACTACATTCCATTGACAAAAGAGATTTACGTTGTTTCTTCGTTAAACTCTTCCTTAATTGTCCTAAATCGATTTTAGACTCAATGATTTCTTCGGGCTCGTCCAAAGTTTTGTTCTTGTTCAATGATTTTGAAATATTTTTATTCGTAGACAAACGAGATTTTGAGACCTGCTGGATTTCAGCTTCAGAATCTTCTTCCTGTTCCTTATCAACATTCCCCGATTCTGTATTATCATCTTCATTTTCTGAGTCGACTGGTAATGCAATTCTGTTATACTTTTTCTTCTTTTGGTCATTATTGGATTCTTCTAATATGTCTTCTTCTTCATTTATGGAATCTTCATCTGTTTCTTCATTCGTATCCTCCTCATCTTCAACAATCTCATCATCACCCACTACAAAATCAGCAAGATCCGAACCATTATCGTTTGAATCAGAAGATTGTGATTCTGAAGCTCTACAATCATCCGCTGGGACGTCATCGTCCGAATATTTTAGACTGGTATCGCCGTTGAGATTCATTTCACGAGCAATATCAAGATCCATACTGTTTTCAGTGTCATCCTCATCTTCAGTAGTGCTAGCAGTAAACAAGAATGATGGAAGTTCTTTCTCAAATTCATCGCTACTCGAACCGCTTTCAAGATCAGAACCATAACGTGCCAGCGTTGAATAGTTTTTCTTAAAACTGGCTGTTTTGCCACGTATCAACTTCAGTGAATTATTCTTTGATTTATTTTTTTTAACATTATCATTAGAATCATCTTCACTGAATTTCGCAGAAATATCATCGTCCGAACTTTCTTCTTCATTAAATGTTATAAGTCCTTTTGTCTTTTTACCAACTGATACATTCTTGGATGAATTACAAGACTTCACTTCAGACGTTAAATTCTGCATATTATTTTGTTCCATTTCTTCGTCTTCTTTACCTTCTTCATTATCTGATCCAGTATCCATCATGATAACAGCTTCCTCTGCAATAAGCTTCTGACTCAAATTTTGTTGGGACGTGTTTAAAGATTTTCTTGTCTCTGTAGATTTACGTGGGGAGGATTTTACATTCTCTGGCTTACTATAACCTGCTTTATTACCCTGATCTTGATCTTTGCTTGATTCAAGAGGCATGGCATTAGAAGACTTATTTAGAGATCTTCCCAAATCAGTAGACTTACGGGAGGAAATATTAATGTTGCACGATGAATTACAGCTAGTTTCTTGCTCATCTATTTTCTCGTCAGCTGTCTTACATTCGCGTGACTTGTTTAAGGATTTCAATGCGACAGAACTCTCATCCGATAAATTACTGTTGAATTCTTCGTCCTCGTTTTGTTGTTTCTCAATTCGGCTGGTTGATTTTTGTTCCTGAGACGTATTTAGAGACCTTCTGTTACTCAATGATTTACGAGATGATATATTTGCTTTATTTGATTCATCGTCGTTAATATCTTGGAGTACAAATTGTTCGTCATCGCTAGAACTGCTGGAATTCAGTTCTATAGTGTTATTTATAGGTTTTTTTTTCAATAACTTGTCGATAGAGACATCAGTCGGCTCATTTTCTAGATTATTTTTACTGATTTTTGAGAGATTTAAGTTTAGTGACTTATTTGACTTATTCAAACTTTTTTTAGAAATATTTAAACTGTCCTGTAATGTAATCAAAGATTTTCGTTTCATGGATGATTCCTCTTGAGATGAATTCATATTCAATTCATCATCGGAATAATCATCATTCTCAATGACTATCGATTTATTTTTCGCAAATGCTGTTTTGTCTGATTTATTCGACGTGTTCAGTACACCTGAAGAATCTCGGGTTTTATTAAGTGATTTCCTACTACTTAATGATTGGCGTCCACTCAAATTTAATGCATTGATGTCACCACTGGCGAAAACGCAATTGTCCTCATCATTCTCTGTATTGGTCGATGATTTCCTTCTACCTACAGATTTTCTTTTCGGCGAATTTAAAGTTTCCGTCCTCTCCTTAGTTAATTGTTTCTTAGCCGAAGACTGATCGTCAGCAATGTTACTGGATTCATCTTCGCTAACCACTTCCATAGGCTCTTCCTCCGCAACTACTTCCAGCTGTGTCTGCTTCTCACCTTTTTTAAGTTCGGATTCTAACATCCTAGTTTTCATAATGATAGTATCATCTGAATCATAATCAAATTTCTGATTTTTCCTAACGAGTTTTTCAGCCTCTGCTGCGTGCCAGGCCTCACGATCTACCAGGATGAGATCGCACTCTGCCTCGCTTTCGTTTTCGAGTCTTTCAGTAGACACTGAATGCATAGAACTACTTTCGCATTCTACTAGTTTCTTATTTTTTACCTTTTCCCATTCATCAGCCGGAATGTCTTGAAATAGATTACCGATATTTGAATCTAAGTCACTATCGTCGACATTCACCCCTTGAGTACGCTTATTTTTTTTGTTGCCGACTTGTGGACTTGTCACAGATGACGATTTGGCAGTTTTCTCAGGTGTTTTACTTGGCAAATTCGAAGTAGTACTTACGGACGTTTCAACCTCTTTGACAGATTCACCTTGAGTTAGTCCTCTCGTTAAGTCTGGAACAATTGAAGAATTCGTATTTTTAATTGTACACAGAATCTCACCTCCATTGGAGTTCTCAATCATCCGAATCGGCGAATCTGTGACTGACGATTTCTCGTTTGGATCAAAAGAAATATTTCTTATGGATATTGTATCTGACATACTGCAGTCCGTGACATATTCATCTAACTCCGCAGTAGTATCTGTCGTTGGATTCTCCTTCTGAGTACTCGCATCTTTTGGTGTTTCAACATCATCTTTCTGAATATTCTCTGGCAACTTACTGTTCTTTATAGGAGAATCACTTTCTAAATTGCTTATATTTAAGCTAAGTCTTTTCTGTTGAGAATCTTTTGAATGTTCTTGTACAACCTCACCAACTGTTTTTCTGGAAGATATTGTTTTGCTTTCTAAATTAGTAAGAAAGTTTTCACGTAGCTGGCCAACTGCATTAGATTTCACTATTGCCGATAATGGTTCGGAACTCGCTGCAGACTTGTCTTCTGGATCCACTTCAATTTCCAATTTTTCCATTTCTGAAACCTCACTTAAATTCTCTTGCAATTTCACAGGATCACTGTCTTCATCATTTTTGTTCGTTCGTTCGCCATCGAGTTCCATTTTGTCTAATATCACAAAAGCGTCCTTCAGAACTATGTCTCCATGTTCCTGGAAGGTGACTTTGTCGTTTGAAACATTATTTAGATTTTCCACGGTGATTTCATCGACTTCCATCGGTGCAGAATGGGATTCATTTTGTTGAGAACTCAAATTTGAAACCTCTTTCTCTATAGCACTGTTCTTCAGAGAACGTTTTCGAGTTAAAATCTTTGATTTGGCGGAATCAAGTTCTTCCGAACTGTCAAAACTTTTGCGAGCAGTAACTGTTTCCTCTTGCGTGTTTTGAAACTCTGAAATATTAGACGGAAATGGATGGTCCGCAGACAAATTATGCTTTTCTTTCGAGGGCTCCTCAAGGAGTGATCTCAATGATTTTTTACCAGTCGACACGACGTTGGTTACTATTGTCTCTAAATTTCGTTCGAGCTTTGTGTCAGTAACAATGTTTCCTTTTTCATTTTCCTTATTGCCAGGACTCGTTTCTTGTTTTTCAGTAGATTTATTAAGTAAGCTTTCTATCTTAAGACCCAATTCCTTGGAAGTCTCTTTCAGTGTTAGGGAATGACGTTTTGGTGGAGTTGCAGATATACCTTTGTTGTTCACTGTGGTTTCCGTTACAGTTGTTTGTACTTCCACGAGGGTCTCAATGGGAATGCAATGTTCGGATTTCATCGGTGTTGTCGACTTTGTACCTGCTGTTGATGCATCAGTTGGAGATGTTTCATCTCTTTGTGAAAGAGATTTTTCAGAGGAGTCAAATACTGAATCCTTGGCTGCAGTAAATTGAAGTAAATATGTAAGTGACTAGCAACTCATAGGAAATCGGCGTGCAATTTTTTTAAGAGTTGAAGAAATATTTATTTGCAATTGATAAGACAAAGGAAGACATGATCACATTTAGAATTTAGGTTATTTCTGTTCTGTGCTACTTACCGAATGACTCTTCAATGGGCTTTTCTTCATCCACTGCCTCCAAGCTAGTATTAGCTGACATGGATTTAGATGTTTTCTTGATAGAGGATGATGATAAGTTACAGGATTCTGTTGTAAACAGAAATATAAATATTAAATGGTTCTTTGCTTTAAATCATTACAGCGGAATCTAATTCACATACCATCATTTTCTGATATTACAGAATCTGAAACCTCAGGTATGGCACTTTTAACTTCTTCAGCTTCTTCTGCTACAACAGGTTCCGATGGCATTACAGATGCTCGCCTACGTGTTTTGGTATTAGTAGGTACTGTTGTCGACTGAGAATCTGCTTCTTTTTTAATTAATGTTTTGATAGGAGGTTCAGATTCCACAGAGTTGGCTCTAGTCTTACGAGCTCTTACAACTGGTGGTGTAGACATAGACTCCGAACCGGCTCTTAAAGAACGTCTGTGAACAGAAACAATAAAGATATATAAAACCATTCTCAAACAACAACAAAATTGTTTATCAGTAATTGCTTACCTAGCGTGAACAGTAGATTCTGGAGCATCTAAACTCTGTACTGTCAAGCTTCTTCTTGTTGAACGTTTTTGAGGTGTGTCAACATTAGACTGAAAATCTGATACCTCGCTAACATCAGATGAGACAGAGTTTTTTCTGGATCGTAATGTTCTGGATGGTTCGCTAGCTCCAGATTCCATTGTACCTGTACGACGTCTTGTGCTTGGACCTGTATTACCTTCAGTTACTGATTCTGGAGATGATCCATCCTGATGGACAGGACGTCGAATTCTGCTGCTACGTCGTAGAGGCGAGCTCGTGACCAAGGATGCTGCGATTCCTCGAGTTCTGCGGCCTAACAGAAGAAAACAAAAGACTTATACATTCGTAATGAACAGCCAGCTACATGCTTGACATTCTTCGAAAAAAAATTATTAATACCAAATAATGTAGTTTTTAACAGCCACCGGCGTTATTAATATATATATGAAATATACTAAAGTTGCAAGACAATGTCTAAATATCGCTAAATGTGTAGTATCTTCCAAGGCGATCACGACCGTTACAAAGTATTCGGCCAAGTTCGTCCTGCGCATGCAACACAAATAAAAAGAGATAATACAAACCAATCTTCGTTTCCATATCCTCATCTGAATCTTTAATTACACGCGGCATCTTTACGATCGTTTCCAGCACTAATCGAAGAACAATACCGCGTACAAATTAAAACAAATTAAATCTCTGTACTAAGATTCAATCCTACCGACACGTGTTCGTAAGAAATTCAACCATTAAACTACTGTTTTTCCGGTATTCCGCGCGCCAATGGCTCGCTTTAGAATGTTACACTAGTGACATCTTATGCTTCCAGTGTAAAATCTATATTCTAAACGTAAGGAGTGGGTAAACTTGACAAGGTGAACTAAAATTCTGGTGAAAGCAAATGTCGGTACTGCATGATCGTGGTCGGTAACTAACTAATTAATAGTGAGTCAAAAATTGCAATTAGCGCTATTTAAAATTTTAATTCACTATTACCTAATAAGTATTAATTTTTTCTATTTATATATATAATAATGAACACAACACGAAAGCACCCTTGGGGCGATATAAACGTTAGTGCGAATCTATGCCACTCGTAGTGCAAGTGTTCCAAAGCTTATAGTTTATACTTGTCCTTACTCTATTGAAGATTCGCTGTTTTTCATGAAAAATCGGTGTTCGAAAATAGTCCAAATTAAATAAACCTGGGATGCCATGCGTTGTATTCCAAATCATATCCCAGGTAACACATTTTTCCATCCTTAAAAAGTAAAATCAAGAATTATGCGTTTTGAACTCACGGGCGCCACATCCATTCTGTTCAAACAAATTTGTACACTGGGCCTTCTTATTGCATTTTATTCTCGAAGAATCAAAACATCATTTTTCTTTAAGAATCGTCTTAAATAAACAGCTACCCGTTAAGAAAGTACTTGTTAAACAGTTAATGTCTATGTGCGATAGCTTTATATGAAAGTGAAAGAGTATTCCGTTTACTTTTATAGTCTTCCATTGCTTAAAATGTATGATACTTTTCTTTCCCCTTTGCCTGTGTTCTCGAATGTATAACATATACGAATACAGTTCCTACCGCAGTAGACGTCTTAGCTCAATTCATCAATTTAAAAAAAAATACCATTATAAAATGCTCCGCTACAGTATCGAATCGACAAACATAGAATCATCAAACAGCGACAAGAAAAAAGAGACTTGCATTATATTACTGCAAAATCCCGAATATGAGGTCATATAAGTTTTTAACTTGCATTTACTCACGCGTAGGGTGCACTAAAGTACGGTAAAATATGATATAAAAGGAACAATTCAAGGAGAAACCTCTCGAAGTGATCCCTAAATTGATAATCCTGTACTGGCTCACCATATTATCCACTGATAATCTTGCAACGTAATGCAATATAGAGTTTGTTTTTCGTCAGTCATATTCACGTAGTGTCTCTAAATTTGTTAAAAATAAAATAAATACTCTGCCAAAAAATTAGAATGTATTAAATAATATACTAATTTATTGTTCGATAACTGCACAGCTAACTAACTTACACTTATAACTTTATATCACATGCTATTCGTGCACTCGGTATATACTCTGTCCCCATTGCATATTCCATCATTGAATTTCGGTGTGCAACTTCAATATCCATTGTTCCATTCACGTACTGTGCATCAAATTTTCAAAGTACTATTATGCCCTAGTAGTTGTACCGTTATATAGAAAATTAAAAAGAAATACATAAATGATATTGCTTTGAACGAACATAAAACACTATTATATAACATACTATAGCATAACCTTTAATTTAATTACACAATGAAGTGCCAATGTCACTGTTGAAGCTTTTTTTTTTTTTTTTTTAATGAATGACTAAATAATTTTAGGCGATGATATTACCCAAGAGAAGGTCAATAATCGCATTAGGATGATCATCCTTGTTATCATCGTCTGTTACGTATGGGGTACATCATAAATGAAGGACGTACAAAGCGTCGTTTCATCAGTAATACGACCCTCTATCAGTCTACCGTTCTGTTGCTGACAGATTATTGGCATGTACGAACATTCTCGAGCATTGCTGGGGAACCAGACCTTTGCGAATTAGAGGAATTGAAGGGAAACATATCGGAACGTGGTCCAATGTCTACCGGGAAACTGGACGATTGCGAGAGGCGGACTGTTTGTGAAACCTCTACTATCTGGTAATTGACCTGTGCTTTCGATCGCTCCAAGCTGTGTGATAAAATACTTCCTAATGCTCCCTAATACTACGAATTCTGATTTCCTTGACTTTCGGAACGCCCACGTGATACAATAGAACTGATTTTACACTTAACATTTCTGTGCGCATGAGTGCACAGAATAGTATATAATTGGGGTATGTATATGGCATTAGATACATATTGGTGCAATGTACATACACGTACTATATGTACGATTAGGATGCGTCACCGCTAATAATCGGGATTACGAATTTATCGTAAATTGCCTGATATAGGTATAAATGGGTTTGTTATTACGTGGGTGAGTGCTGGTTTGTTCGACCACAATGTTTATATTGGTTTCGATCTGATTAACTTGGAATTAGTTACTAGAAATGTTCGGAAGGTCCAGAATGGTATTTGAGCTGTATTTTCATTTGAACAATTTTTATAATATATCTATAGTATAGTGATATAAAAAAAATTAAAACCAATGGATATTTGGAGTCTAGTTTATCCAAGATTTATTTTGGAAGCTTAAAAGAAATCGACCGGGACGAAAATGATGTATATAGAAGATGGTAAGGGTGATTGGTAAAACCCGGGTAATTTTACTCTTGTGGAATTCGCGCGGCTCACGGAAGCGGACGGCAATTTGACGCGAACGAGCGCGGACGGGAAAATTGAAAAGGTAATTTAACGAATCCACAGTCCATTGAAATGCCATGCATCCCTGTTATATGGATTAACGTCTAAGGAAATTTTATCTCTCAGATTATCGATACCCATATATTTAATTCTACACAAGAGTGCAGAATTTTGTGAATTAAAAAGTATAAAAACGAGTAATCACGGCTTCGATGATTAAATAAAACTAATAATATTGACGACGAAATCGTTAGGATACTATCAACGCGGTCTTTTTATAATAATTTTAAACTTGAAGGATAACATTTAAATAGTAAATTTTAGTCCCAAGCCCAATACATTTTCAACTAAGGCTAAAAACAGGTTATTTTTCTGGGGTAATTAAAATTTAATAATATTTGCATGGACGCATAACTTCACAAATTTTTTTATAAGAATCCTTATATTTTTATCATTGACTATATTTTTCTACATTTTGAAATTTTTTAATTATAGCTCGACATCGTATGCTGTACCACGTACGTTCATAATGAACCTCAGGTAAAATGAGAGTTTCGTTAATAATGGATAGGGAAACCAAAGGGTGAAGTTCTAATTAAAAACGTACTGTAGTTTACATAATACACACACCTGTTCACCTATGAGCATAAGAGGGTCCAGGTCCACTATCGGCATACGATCGTCACAGTTCTTGGAATTACTATTGTCAGTAACATGAGCAATGCCAGCCGGCGTTGAATCAATCTTTCGTATCATTATTATTATACGAAGATACCATGCATAGGGGTATTTATGGAAAGCGTGTTCGGACGTTTAATCAAAAATTCGGACGATCGAAGTACCTCCGATGGTCAGTGCCAATGCGAATAGGTTGGGGCGATGCAGGGAACAGGGAAGCACTATATAACACAAGGGACACTCGAATTTCGCTATAATCAAACCTGGAAGTAACGAACCGAATCTATCTATTCGTTTCCCAATGCAATTCGTCGAAACTGGATAATAGCAAATTGCCTAATCGGATAGCAGTTGTAATTAATTGAATTGTTCCGTATTTAACAGAGGTCCTAGTTATCTGTATATTTCGGAACTACGAGGTTCAGTTAACAAAAATCATCTTGACTAGAAACACGAAGGCTGTACGTATAATATTATTTGTTAGTTTTAAAAAGTTAAGGGTAACTTCTTTAATAGTCCATTAACTCCTGAATTCACTCATGCAGCAATGGTCTTAAATTGCGAATAGGGCGACGTGAATCGTGTTAATTTGAAAATCAATTCCGATCAGCTTAGTTGGAAGCAGCGTAGGTTGCCTCCGCGCAAATGTCACCACAGCTGGTACAATAGAGGTAGGATTATCCCTTTGACCTGATATCAGGGTCGCATTCATTGCTGGCAATAAATGATTCCCCTGTGTTTTTCCTTTATAGCCTTTAGGAATTTACCCTCCTGGATTCCTTGCGATAACGTTAAAGATGAAACTCTCTATGGGGTCTATACTATTGTATTCAATGAGCCATTCTAATAGGATAGTCTATCGTATGTATACACCTCTTAAAATGTATGTAAAAAATAGCTATATTATGTAGAGAGACAGAGAGAGAGGACGAATTTTCCTAGGATTTTCCTGGCGTTCCTACGAGAATACCAAGAGGAAGAAAAAGCATTCCAGGTCTCAAATATCGATCGACTCACTCCCATTAGCAACAGCAGCGTTTCCTTCGCTTGTAAAAGTGCACAGCTAAAGGACCGTCGATATTCGTAATTCGATAGCCGATATTACATTTTGGCACGATTTTCATTTTGAACCTCTTGTCGGAAGCCCTCAGGCTTCGCCACTTTAAGTCCATCACTTTATGTGCGGCCCTGAGTTCGCCCTATGAACTTTGCGGGTCCGACCCCCTGTTTGACTACTGGATCCGATATTCGCTATAATTATGGTTCAAATGAAATGGAAAAAGAATCCTTGCTTAAATTCGCAATATCGCTATTGAGCTTTCGAATTCTTACGTAAATTGTGTGCTATACCTATGCTTATATTCAATAATTATGTATTCCCTTAACAACTTTAATGGATAAATTTTCATTCTCTCAGATAATCTTGATTTTTACATATTTCAATTTATTTTCTCATTGTTTTCTTTGTACCTATACTATAATAGAAATAATTTAGACAATAATCTTAAATGCTTTCGAAGCTTGACTATTTGTGTTCGGTTATTTGTAATAGCTGCTTGATCAATAACCGTTAATTTTTTATTTACAGTTCATGACAACGTTGATATATTGTTTTTGCAATAAAAAAGTGCGAATATGCTCAACGGGCACTTTAGCAAATGATTATTTCCTTATGTTAGCATATGGTAAAACATTGTTCCCAGAAGTGCTGGTTGTCACGCGACATTTCCTCATCCTGTCTGGTATATCGTGTCCCTTGAACATCTACTATATTTGTATGTGTATGAACGCGGTCCGATAACGTGTCAGGTTCGGATAATTCAACCCGTTATCGGTCGGACGTTTCCCACTCATTGGAATAACAGAGTAGCTCGTTTGATTGTCATGAAAACGCGCCGATGACGTTGAGGAAATCTCAATAGGGATCGTACAATCAATTTATAAACTCTAATCACTTTGCCAAGTGATGCTTGCAAATTGTCGAATATTCACGACCTGGTACTTCGTCCTGACGTCAACGCTTAAAACTCATGAACGAAGCTACTGGTACGTATGCAGTTGTGGTATAGTGTTACGGAACATAGGAGACGATCTATAAATTGTCTTTTGCGGTTTGTAAGAATAAACAGCAAGAAATGAGAACGAAAAAGATTGGAGTCAAAAATGTAACAAAGATGGGTAGAGAATATATTTGAAAAATATTTTGTCATATCTTTGAACACTTTGAAGGTGATTATCTCCATTCATGGCAGTACGATTGAGCTATGTCGCTGTAACAACGGATTTAGTCATTCAATTTTTTTTTTGAATGATCTCTTCTAAATTTTTTTTCACATAAAGCCTTTGAGTAATATGGAACGTCCCTTAATTGAAAGGTAAAACAATTGTATAATATTCTTTATCAAGAAATACATTTTTGAATAGGGTTGCTCGGGTCTATTACGTCAGCTGAGTTTAGCTTAACACTTTATCGACCGGTAGCCTATTTATCGGCTTTTCGATTCCTAACGCTCATCGACCGGTAGCCTATTTATCG
>JASANN010000348.1:0-28752 GCA_031762395.1 Calameuta pygmaea | reverse complement strand
GGGAGTAAATTCGGGCGCGACTAAGCCGGTACTTACTGAGTGGCAGCCTCAACCACGACCGGTCGATAAAGTGTTAACCGTTTATTTTATACAGTAGGATCAACTTCAGTTGGCACGATTGTTCTAAATAAACCAGTAAAACTAGAAAAATAGACGACGTATAAAAACTTTTTCAATAAAAATGCTGTATAGTTTTATGCTCCCATTTCTATGTGCTTTATTTCCATTAAGCGTCAATGATTAGGAAAAATATGCGTTGGCGCTATAACATAAATAGTAAAAACAGCTCCGACTGATATCTACTTCATTGAACTATATATGGGAGGTGGTGAACAAGTAGTGCTAAAGGTCAAGGGTTGATGATAAGAGAATTAGAAAAGGGCGCTCAAGCTATCCTTTACCTTGCTGATTCTCGCTCGTTCATTTTCATTCTCTAGCCACCAGCAGCTGGTTCTTCTAGCGGCTGTCATGCCTCTTCCGAACTTTTTGCAATCACCTCGTAGCAGAATGGTCTTATTGCTCATCTTTCACGCTTCCAAGTTCTTCCATTAAACCCGAAAAATTCGACACTGGGGAAGAGGAAGAAAAATCGTATGATATATGTCTCCTATCTCTTAAGGTACGACAGATGTTCTACGTTATCATACTCTCTAAGGAACGTTCAGTCTCCATAATCCTACATTATTGCAATTAGAATTACATGACATTAATCTTCCCTTATATCTCTTAGGAGCGTAATATTCAACACCGTACCTACCCAGCTCACAGTTGCACTGTGAAAAGACCGTCGACCATTAACAACGAGGTAGTTAGAGTCTCAAGGACGTTAATAGGCAAAGGGCTTAATTGTCAGGTTTCACTAATGGCTCTGACCGGTCCTAACACTCTTGGCTCTCGTATTTCTCCTAGGAGAGAAGGACGTACAATACTCAGCCTGGGAAATTCAGAGTAGCTTTGAAAGTATCCCGATCCACCCATCAAATGGCTATGGTAAGTTATACTCCTCATTTGTTTAATCTATGCACATTTTTTTCTTTTTCTCTCTCCCTTTTAGTCAAAAATCAATGTAAGGTGTATTATTGGCGCTTTTTCGCGATACTAATTCTTTGGGTGATATATGTGATTATGCTGTTTTTGAAACAGAACTGTATGGTTGCAGACAGTTTCGGCTGCATTGGTGAGGATTAATATCAGAGTATGAAAGTTAATGATTAAATTTATTGGTAAAAACTGGTGCAAATTGATTGCTCGGCAAATCAATTTCAAATGTTCAAGACTGTATGCAATTTGATACTATGTATATTTGTCGGTCTAGTGTTCTTAAAAATGAGATCCATTTACAGATTCATTCCATATAATTTGTATTTTCTCTTGTTTCTCCGGAACAGCGAGGTACTCGATACATGACAAGACCATTGGTCTCAGACGAATATAGTCTATTACAATAGTAAAAATACGCGATGCGTATATGATAGTACAATTTGACATATGTATATCGTATGCATCTCAAACTATTGGGACCTCACCATCGTAACTGTACTTTACTTTACGTATAGGAGTCCTGCGATAATTAAATGTGACCAACTTGCATTGTACCCGTACCAAGCCACGAAGGGATGGATATTACCATGCTTCGAGCATGACAAAGTTGGACGCATCATCAGATGGAAAAGGGTAAATGAAAAGCTAGGTTATGGAATGAGGAGCTACGTAACTTTCCCGGTGAAGCTGTCTGAACTTGGTCCAGGTCTCCCTCACTGCGCTTAACACCCTCACGGCATAATTAGGCTCGTCCCATGCGGTTTCGACCCGTTAAGCGTCGCTTACATGTGAGCGGCTATCAGGAGACATGGCACTATATGCAAGTAGATACATACTTTATGTTATATGCACGTGGATGCATTCATGTAGCCACATATTACTTTGGCAAGTTACAGGGAAGTAATAATGGCTACGATAATAGAAACAATGCTGACATGCTCCCTGGCTTTAATGATCAGACGTAAAATTCTACAATTAACGTTGCCATTCATGTACGCTGTACTTTAGACAATATGTGATGTTATTAAAAATCTATTGTAACGCTAAAATGATAAACGTTGATATCGATATACTCTATTAACTCTTAATTTGTTTGTTTAGGTTGGTAACCCTGTTCGGTACAACGCTAGCTATTATTATAAGCTGTTTTTTCGTTTATATAACGTTAAGGACTGTACTCATCAGTGCGTGGATGTATGAAGAGGGTGGTATAAGAGGGACATAAAAATAAGGTCAGATTTTACCGAGGGTGGATAGGATCGGGTATCCTTATCGCTAGTAGCAAACTCTAATATCAGCCCCATTCCAACGTCCTGAGAAATGAGTCCCCTTCTCTGGCGAATTCCCTTCTTGTAACTCGTTCCTCCTACCCCTTTATCATCGTTCCAATGGGAACCTCTGATCAAACAGAAAAGATTCGTCTGAGACGAACGTGTGCTCGATCGGTGCTCGCTCTGCCGTGTGAAAATATTTCCATTTGTTACTACTTCAGATTACCCCGATTGGTATGCATATTACACATGCACATCTCTCAACCTACCCTATTTCCAAATTCTTTCTTTACTTCAAATATTAGTTCAGATTTTTCTTTGGGGTATCCGTAATATCTTCAATTTATAAGGAAAGTTTCTTGAGTTACGTTGTTCTAATCAGAATCCGCGCGGTATTTAAAAAGATATAACTAATAAGGGTAGGTAATACACCCTATAAGTAGGAATGCTAACAGACTTTTTTACTCACAATCCTGAGTAACTTAATCTTATTTTTATGTAAGAGGACCCGTCAAACTAATTCTAAAGAATGGCAGTGATCAATTAAAAAAATTCTTATAAAATAAGCTTTGGGCTTGAAAAGAATTTTGTGACAAAAATTATTTATTCACGTTTCTTCCGTAATGCATGACGGTCCCGGTGGTTGGTTCTCGTATTCCTGCTCGAGGGTTGAAGCGGATCGGAGGGGTGGAAGCGCGAAGTAACCCTGCGCCGCTGGTCGCGTAAACGCGGCGACTTGTTAGTTCACGTTCGCTACCCTGCGAATCCGGACGTCTTTCGCCGTTGCGTAAGTCCATTGTGATTTTCCAGTTTTTATCGTCTTAAAAATCGTCGCTCCGGTTCCTGTTTGTTTTTCCTTTATTTCGTTATTTGGGGTGGATAGAAAGCTTGGTCGGGATGAAGTGATCATCGTGGGATCGAGTGAAGATCCAAAAGGGGGCCAAAAGAATGGCACGAAAACTCGAGGCTTCCTTTCTGGCCCTGTTGCTACTTACGACTGTCGCTTTCGCAGTTGGTGAGTTTATCTATTTTTAAATTTTTATCGTGAATCCCTAAATCTTCAAAGCAGCGATATACTTTAAGAACAAACAATAATCTAAATATGTAATTCTTTAACAACTGAACATTGTTTATGCTTTATTATCGAAGCTTGTTAAATTTTCCTTTATTATTGTACAAGTTATACATTATAACTTAGGACACAGCCTTGCAGTGTAACTTTATAAAATGTTTAAAGCACTAGGTCATGCACTTACACGAATATCACCTAGACTGAATCGGCTTTCGTGAATAATGAAATAAGGACAAGATCAAACAAATTCCAAAAAACGCAAGTCACGCGAACGACGAGAAAGAAGCCTTCTTGACGAAGGGCTACTAACATTTTAACCATTCCCTTTGGTGCCACTGTATCGCTTCTTCCAACTTCTGGACGCGGCATCTTGCACGTTTACTGCTTATACAAAGACTACGTAAATTGCTCCGCGTTGAGGTCCTCAGCAGTGTGAGGTCCTTTTGGAACGGTAAAACCGGATTTCACTGCGTTACGTAAGTCAACTGGGTATAATATTCCAAGAAAGAGGTAACGCTCCAGTATAGGATTTCCAACAAAGAAGAACCTCGACTACGTTTCTCTCCTGGCAGACAAAGAAAATACTAAAATATCTAGACAGTGGAAAGCTTTCGACTAACCGTGAAACGTATGGCTGCATCCTTATACGAGTTTTCAGGAAATCGATTGGATATCAGTAAAATTTTTTTTAAATGCACCTGGGTTTTGGCATTTATGCAATGGTAACGTACCGCTATGCTTCTTTTAGAATGATGACAGAAAGCGTATAGGAAAAGAATAAATAGTAGCTGGGGTATCTTTAATAAGGATAATCAAAATATTAATAATTCATATAAATTTGATTGGACCGCTGCCTGTAATTTAATAATAAAAGCGAACTGTAAACCTCATATTTTTCCATGGATTAGTAAAGTGGACATGACGTAATTTTATTACAAATTTTTTTATCCATTTAGTTTGGTCGTCCAATTACTCGTATATCCTACCAATAGGTGTATGCTTTTCAATATAATATATGGTTCATACGTGCATCATGTGTATATGCATCTACATAGGTGAATTTTTAATGGATGGTATAGAACGGCTACCAGTATCCGAAAGAGTTCTTTGAAAATAAACAAATCGAAAAGTTTGAGCGGAACTATCGTGCTGGCTTTGAAACGGGATTGTCCGGAGGAGCCTGGGTAATCCCGCGAGAGCCGCTCGACTCTTTCTACAAATATTTACGAAAGGGCAAACTTAAAAACCATCCCACGCAAAATGTGAGATCATGATTAAAAAAAATAGCTGCTAGGATCCACCCGGATCTTTTATGCGAAAGAAGAAAAATATATATATATTTGCGAGTAAAACGGATAAGCCTACCACAGCATGAGAATAAACAAATATTTTTCAAACTGAAATAAATCTCACATAAGTGCGTATTAGGTTTGAGTCCGATTATAATGTGAGTCATTCTTTTTTTTTTCATTAATGAGAATAATATTAAGGCGCAAAAATTTGGACTATACTTAAAAATTGTGAAGTATTCGTTAAGAGGTAATATACTGACAAGTAGATTGACCTAAGGGCACAGCCATTCGGTTTATACTTTCTCGTTTCACAGGTTAAAAATAAAATTGGTATCGGAAGAATTCGCGCATGCGCAGAAACTTTTTTCTATAATATAGCAAATATCTTCAGGAACTCATATACTTCGTCCAGACATGCTTAATGAGTAATTTGAAATGGTATCTAATAATTTGACCTAATTTTATATTTAAATTTCAAGTGACATCGAGATTGATGTCCAACATAAAAAAAAAGTTCCTTCGACGTACTTCGACATTGGATTCTCGAAATACAAGCAATTTTCCCCATGCTGTTCCAAACTCGTTCACATTGAACGTTCGCCTCATTTATCTCTCGTGAATTCAAAATCCTTTAGGATTCCTCTACGACTGTCTGACATAGCTCGTATGCATCGTTGCATCCTCGAGACTTCTGATATACGGTTGGTTTCACGTGAGATACCCACTTCGCTGTATAATACATTTCTGCGCGCCATATTAGAGGTACCATTTCGCTTGGAGATGCTTCGCTGCCTACCGGTACACACGTACTCACCTTTTAGTCATACCATGTACTCGTATATACAGGAAACGTAACGCGCTTGTGGTTTATCCAACTTTACACTCCCTTCCACAGGACTATCCTAGCGCTCGTTAACCTGAAACCAGTCCTTGTAAATGCAGCTAAAGTTCCAAAGTGCACACGTCTAAATTCCACGGACGGTAGGAATACGTTCATAGAAGAAGTTCAAAGAGTGTCCAAGGACTTTGAATAAAAGAGGATGCTCATTGTGTATGAGTATACGAGGCATGGAGACGCAGCGAGCACTTGGCCGAGCAGGTCGCTGGATCGATACGTGTCGCGTTGTAAATAGCAACCTTATACCGCTAACCGAAACGCAGCCCGGTTATTTTGACATATAGGTTAACCTAGCGCGACCACTGTCCTGGTTTCGCGTGTTCGTGTATAGGAATTAGTTCTTAATTCGAGGCCAGACGGAAGTCAGCCGAGGGTGTAGAAGTGTCACAAGGTTGTGGATGGAGGGAGGAGAGAATAAGAAGGAAAAAAAAACACAAAATAAAATAAATGCCATGAGGCATTTTAAATGTTACGTTACTCCAGTTGGATTTTTTTAACCTATATATATTTAAAGTGGACTAAATATACGAACTTTAAGGGTGAATTGTATTTACCTCATCCAAATAGGATATATGTATGGCTTAGTCGGTCTTTGAGTCAAGTGGTTGTGTATGGCATACTGTGTACTTGGCTAAATTTCTGGATATACATGTACACATGTGTCTTCGGCTAGAATACATAATTCACCTAAGAGTGTCAGGTATGTTACACCTATTAGAGGGATGGAACCGGGTCGATAATAAACTCTATATCACAACTCGAAAGTCGTATTTATGATTATATTCTTGAACCAACTTCACATTAAAATACTTAAATAATATTTTACTAGATATACAGTTTAATTAATTAAATAAACGCAATGGTACTCTGTGCACTTTAATTGTTCTTAAAGAAACTGATAAAGAAAAAAAAGGTACTAATCCTTGCAGGGGTGCAAGCTGTATCTAAAAGTCATATATCTACTTTGTATGGTCAGTGAGCATGGTTTTTATCTGATTTGACATAGGAATTTAAGTTTTCAATGTTTGCGTGAGTTCGTGGATGCCATTCATTGGGAATTTTCATTTATTACAAATTTTTGATTCTATTACTTTGTACATCTTGCACGGGTTGAATAAACTTGCATAACGTTCTTTAATTCACAATATAAACCGATTAAACGTAAAGTAACAGTTATATATCGGAAATGTGGAAACCTCCTAGTTAAAGATTTAATAGGTACAAAGCACTTTATATTAATAGCTGTATTCATTCCTGAATAGGAAATTGTAATGTTTCTGATATGCAATTGTTACTTTATGCTCGTTGGGACGGGTTGTTCTTACACGACGTAATGTATTCGTTCCTTATTTATCTTTCCTATGAAGTCCTAATGCAATGCTAAGAACGCACCCTTTCAACTTATTGTTCTCCCAGGTTAAACTGGTTTAAGGATAATATATCTGCGGTAACAATAGCAAAGATAGAAATAGATTGAGTCTCATGTGGTATTTAAGCTTCCTCTATTCTATAAGAGGCTTTATTCTCTTTCAATGATGCCACTGTGGGCGTTGCTGATTTTTCAAGTAGTCACTCTTATACATCCTCCAACAAAAATCCTACTTTGCCATTCTCTAATTACATTGTACTTACACGAAAAGAGTTTAACTGTCGTACGTTTCAGAAGCTATTGTTACGCGCCGTTTTCAGCAACCGTAATGAACGTTGCGCTATTGTTCGATAGCTATACTATCGCGCAACCTGTTATAATTTAATATTCTCATTACAGTTTTTCCTAGAGCAGTCCTTTGATATACATCACAACGATACGATCGTGTATAATTGTATATGAATGTCAACGGTTTATAATTAACTAATTAACGAGTATCATGAAAACTTTCGCGAAACGTGCAAAAGTAATGAAGTTGCATTATGTAAATTATGCAAATAATTCATAACCGTCCTCGGCTGTTATGATTATTCCAGGATACGTATAGCACAGTATAAAATTTTCGAAATATCACAAATTGTAGTCAACACAAAATATCGACGTGTCTACCGAGCTACTCCTTTCCAATAAGCTTCACACTTTTTGCCCTCCATGAAAACGTAGGTCTGTCGCGGCGAAATCCCATGAGAGCCTTCGCGCACATACAAGACGGGTAGTTTTCATCGGGAACCCTTCATTTCTATGGATCCCGACGTTCTGTGCGGGACGAATTTTCATGAATCCAAATGTGACCTGTATTAGACTCCTCGGGTGCCAGGAATCCTCTGCACTTAATCCTGCCGTTCGATCCATGGTTATGAGCTGGATCCTAGTCACCATCTTTTTTTTTTACTGACTTATATGGTTTCATGAGACAGTCGGGTATAGCTTAATTTGCATTGACATTGCTGCGCCAATAATGTCAATGGAATATTATTCAATTTTAATTCTCGTTTCATACTGTTGAGTCTGAGAAAACCTGATGGTCATTTGAAAAGAGTAGAAAATGAGCCTTAAGGGATATTTAATGTCCGTTGATCATTAGCTTTTAGGGTTGATGCAACTTCATGGTAATCCGCCCACATGCAACGGCTTACGAGACCCCTTGTATGTCTCTTGTGGACTTTGCTAACCTCAGCCAACAAGACCATAGTGAATATCCGATAACTATGTAGCTTCCTGAAAATGACAATTTTAAATATAAGCTACCTAGTTTGACATTTACGGGAGACTGGTGGTTATCGATTCACCTAGCGGCAGGACTTAGCACTAGATGGAAAGAATTCTTTTACGTCGTTATCATTTTATATCTATATACTGATTTACGCCAAAGTTTGCCAAATACTGTCGACACTTTATGTCCTGCAGTTTGTTTCATAGAATTCCGAGGCTACCAATCCTGGCGTACCGTGCAGAGATAATCTCTGAAAAAGTTATAGATTCTACCGCTGCTGGCGATGCCTCGGAATCGCATTCTTAGACGGCGTACGTAGCGCACCCGTAAACCGGCGCTTTATGGCGTAGCGAGAATCGCAGTGGCGTTAACTTGGATCATAGACGTCCCACTTTATAAGCCCCGCATAGCCATAAATTTATCCATAAAGCCAGGTTTCCTGGACGTAAATCATCGGAGCACGCGTCCTGGCTTTTGCAGAAGTGACAAGGACCACTAGACTGACCCAGGGTTAACCCTCAACCTTCCGAAAGACTTTATTCGGAAAAAGCTGTGCACATTCTCACAAGAGAGATAATTAAAAAATCTGTTCAGAAAGTCCTAGTAAATGAAGGAAAAAGTATTCACTTTGAAATCTCCTTTCCATTGCGCTTAGTTGTTTACTTATATTCGTGGAAAATTGTGTAAATCTGCTCTGACTAAAGGCTCTGTTTACTCATGAGTCTGTTGCAGTTTTCAACAGAGCCAACTTAGCGATTTTCGCTGTCTTCCTGTCGCAGTAAAAATAACATTCAGCGAGTGGTCCTTGGGCAGATTATAAGGAGTCTGTCTATACGGTGCATTTTAATCTATTTCTCATGTTGCTTTCTTGTTTACTCTTTGCTGTGTTACTCCAGTGCTCGGGAACACCATGTAACGCTAAGAAGGATGAAAAATTGGCCCTAAGCTTGTGAGAATATTGTGAACGAAGTGAAATAAAATTTTCCACTTTTTAATTTACTCTCTTGAGGTAACAACATCCCCTAAATTACTGTCAGTCCCGCAAATACAATATACATATATCTATTCTCCTGACGATACTTGTATGTACCATCCCATAGCTGTGGAAGTTACGTAAGAAAGTTTCTGTCGTTCTCATGCGGATCCACGGACAGATTCTAACTTGTTTTTCTCATTCTCACAGCTTCTGTCTTACTTTTCTTTAACAGTCCTTACATTTCCGTTCAGCATCCTTCTTCTTCCCGCAAGGCGATTCCTCCAGAATACAGTAAAATAAATCGAGCGTGATACGTGAACCCATCTTTTTTATAGCTTCTTGCAGTCGAAACTTTCGTTGCAAACTATCGTTTTGACTTCCGGAAAGATAGTGTTTATGGATTTTATACATATATATTCATAATAATAGTATATAAACATATATTTTTTAAGAAAGGCAGTTTTCAGGACTTTTTGCCGGTTTTATTGTAAGGTATTGGCAGTTCCGAGGACAGTTGGTACTTAGCAGGACAGTCCTGATAAAATTTACATACTTAAGGTATACTGTCAGGATCGTAAAGCGGCACACACACCGAAATTTCGAAAAAGATTCTGATACGTGACAGACGAAATTGTGATGGGCTAAGAAATGGCCACGATAGGTTAGAATAGGTTAGAACTAGAACGCCACATGTCCCAAGGTTTAGTTTTTTTTTTTAAAACACATTCGCTTGCCATTGTGAACGCCGCACATCCTCCTAACTACCCTTTGACAAGTTTATATATACATATGTATGTGTATATATATATATACATATACACGTCATTCAATGGGAATGGAAAGAATAAACGGATTTTAACTACGAATACTTTATTTCTTTACCTCAAGGATCTGCCTTATATTTTTTCTGCATTATACTACATATACTTTCCTGATATCTCATCTCGCAAGCAATTCGTTCGTTTGTCCCGACCACTAGGGAAAACTGCCTCTACGGATATTCTACTGAAAGTGGCAGGTGAATCCGCTTCCATCACCTGTGAAAGATACCTGGGAGGGTGTGAAACCTATCTCGCGATCAGCTTTAGATCATTCTTTAATCTCTCAGCAGAAAGATCGAATATCCTTTCAAAGTAATTTTTTAGCATCAGGGATTGTTTTATGTGCGAAAATTACAAAGTGTATTTACGATAGTGTATTTACGATAGTGTGTGCGTGTGTGTGTGCGTGTGTGCGTGCGTGCGTGTGTGTGTGTGCGCGCGCGCGTGCATGTGCGTGTGTGTGTATGCTGCTTTGATATTTTGTACTTTATTTCAGTGTCATGGCAACGGTTAGCAGAAAACTCATACCTAGCTCAAATATCAAGAAACATACCGTATATTTATGTAGTATTACAGGGGTGGTTTTAGTTTGGAAGGAACTATGCCAACTATGACGATAGTTAGGAGAGCTTTTCGAAGGTGTAGGTACTCTCGCTTCCGAAAAGGCTAGAGCGCAAGGAATCCTCTGTGATTTGACTCAAGTATTCTATGCCGCCATATTGGAAATTCATCTGTATGGTGCATCCCTTACACAGGAGACATCCTCATCTACTTAATATGCTGAGATAGCCTCTTTATGTGATTGACGTAAACAAACGACAATATTCCAGATATCCAAAAATTCGGAAAGTTTCGTCTAAAGAAAGAAATTCAAAATAAGGTCGTTGTACATTTTTACGATAAAGTAAACACATCAGTCAATTGATAAAGTGACTTGTGAAAACAATACAGTTTTCCAACAAGACTGTCAATCTGATTTATATATATAAATATATCTGTACCCATAAACGTTTTTATTGGACAGCAAAAGTAATATAAATATGGCGAGCTGCAGCGAACAATTTAATTCGCAATAACTAATTGACACTTCAAACGGACCATTAACCTCGATAATTACCTTGGGTGTAGTCAATTAACAAGAGTTCGAGCCTGTCGTTCGCAATCTGGTACAATTTTAAGGATTTTCCCATTCATTCCTTTCGTGACTCGCACTAAATATATTATTTTCACAGTATACGTAAATTTAAGTTATTAACATTACAATTGAGTTTTTCTTACTTCACAATTTACACTGATGTTAAGAGATTTTATGAGCTTATTACACTTTTTGTATAGAGACCTTGACTTTTGGCTGTCACAAGGCAAGTTGCCAATTGGCGACATCTGTGACCCGTATAAAGAGGTATAAGATGACCGTAACATTTAATGGTTAGATTTATATAATTTTTCAGAGGGACGTAGTCAAATGAGCAATGAATTACGTAAGAGAAATCGTTTGGTTAAATAATGACATATACATCTATATTTCCTCTACTGCATTCATTTAGAGATTTAATTTAACCTCCACGATCATCTTTTACTTGTGTTAAGGTTAACAAGGGTAAGAACTTGCGGTCTTATAGCTCTCTGGGATAGAAAGGTTTCTTCACTCTAAGTACTACATTCCAAGAACATGACTACCCTTGTAACCACGTTTCTAACCACAATTTGGGCCCCTCTAACCAGCACCTTTCGATCCCCTTGAAGCTACCGCAATTACTATGTCGTTACTTTGAGGCGACTGTATATTGCCTGACTTTTGAAATTCCAACCTCTTTTACCTTTGATAGGACTACTATTCCCTTTAGACTTAAATTTTCCTTTATTTTTTTGCATCCTTCCTTCTATCGTTTCTCAACTTTGTAAACGATTATTCAATTATTATCCCATTTAAATTATTCAATAGATTATTCAATTATTACCCCAATGTAAAGCATTAGCGAAATGGGTTATTCTAGCGGTGAATAATTTTATATACTCAATATACACTGTGAAAGAAAAAGACGTAGCTTTTGTTAAACTACGCGTATACGTCCGGGAATAATAATAAAGAAGGAAATTAGCTTACTTTTCTTACGGGAGAATCCGCTGGCCACACGTTTTTCTTTCAGGTTAGTATCGTCGTATCGTAGTACCTGTCGAAAAGTCTAGAGGGCAGAGTCGCGCGCGACGGACTATTTGCGTCGTTAGTTTCTTCCCGTGAATTTTATCCGCGGCCGAAACTTTTCGGTCGAAGAAAAGTAATTCCCGTCGTAGCGAGTATGCAAGCCGAGCCAACGACAATGGCTCCCTTACGTAGAAGGCAAAAGTGGGCGCGACGGCTGCGACCGGTAGTAACTTGGAGGACATAAAGACTGCCATTATAAATGAAATTGAAAAGGAACATTGCATATTTTAACTAACGAAGAAGACTTCACTTCTCTTTAGAGACATGACTTGGACTTCGTCCGTAATAAACCAGAAATCGTGGGCTTGGCAAGTGTATTGGAAGTGTATCCCTTCCAGTACGAGTTTAAGAATCGTTGAAATATATTTTCAGTCAATAATAACGAAAATGATAAATAATGTACAATTTGCTAAAAAAAACGTTATACATGAAAAAAGTAAATTTAAAAAACTTTGTTTATTAGAATAAAGCAAGGAAAAAGCAGACAAACAAAAAGAAAAATGGGGAAGTATGTATAGTTAACTCTTCATGTATCGACTTCTTGGCATTTCATACAATTAGTCTACGTTTCCGAGCGAGAAATTGGTTTCTCATCAATCGCCCGTTTTTTTTTTATTTTTATCAAAGACTCTCAATCACGCAATATGGATTTTCATTAACTCGGAATCATTATTCGCACGACAAATGGCTCGGCATTGTCGGCGGTTGGTCAATTCGGATTTCCTGCGAAACGTCGATATTTGAAATGAAAAAAAAATGTCTGACCATTTCGTAACCTCCTCATACCGTTGACTGTCGCTGCCAGATTGGCCGAATGGAAGCAATTTTTTAAAGCGCGTCCCACTGTCATGCACGGCTGCTCTCTGGCCGTTTAAGAGCGAATCGATGTACGCCGGTAATGGCCGCGTTCGTTTTCCGGACCTAGCGTTGCTTCATTTAGCGTTTCACCCTTTAATAACGATTACCAATAATCGATAATTGCTGGCAAGTCCGGAAGCCTCATGACTTCATAACACTTTAAACAATGCATTTCAAAAAGCTACACGAGTCTTTAACTTTCATCCATAAATTTATTATACGAATTTGCTTAAAAAGACGTAAATGTTCGATATGGTGGGAATTTTTAAAATTCTTTTTAAAAGCGTAGGAAGTCATTCATCTGTGCATAGGTATCGCGCATGAAATGCCAGAAAAGCCTTCCGTTACTTTTCCACCAAGATTTTACGTGCGCTTTTCGTAATTAAAAATATCTTCAAAATTACGACTGATGAATCATTAGCGAGCCCGACTAATAGACCGATTCAACGTTACTCTGGTATTTATGATGTTTCAATATACCTACGTAAATCAATGCAAGTAGAAAAAAATACGCGAGGCTTTTATGAGCCGACAGCCTAAAAAAAATTGGCGTAATGGATTAAAAACCTATACCCTGATTACTTGATAAAATCGATACTACAGTGTATATATGTATATGTATGTATACACTTATATGTACGTATATGTATATGGATATAGGCGCATGGACACGTATTTCGCAGCCGTCGCGGAATGCGACTCGAAATTGTTTTCCAATACGTACACCAGCCCATTTTAGAAAAGAAATGGCGAAAGATGGAAAATTGAAATTCTAGGTTGAGAGAACTATGAAAGGAGGCGTCAAGTATTTTCTATACAGCCGTCACATAAAACAAACTCCCATCTGATCTTTGACCTTTTGGCACCCAGTCAGTAGGGAAAAAACCATATCTCTTGTGAGATTAAAGGTTATCCGATGATCTGCCGACATTTTGTTCCAATAATGTCGTCAGATAACCTATTTTAGTGAAGGGAACATATGAAACGTTATTACCTGCTTTTTTTAAGCTGATAAATAAACTTGATAAAAGAACCTTTAGGTTCAACTGATAACTCAGAATGGTAAAAAAATAAGACAGTCAAAGTTATTTCATTATCTCACCAATGAATTGTAATGTGATGGAAATAGTGATATAAATTTTGAACAAATGCGAAAAGCCCAGACCAACCAACTATTCAGCATTAGGAAAACATATAAATGTACTTGGATAAGATAAATTTACGTTTTCTACGTATTTCCGTAAATGGCTATTTCTCACTGACTCCTCGGCTGAAGCGAATGGTTATACTATGCGGTAATGTTTTGCCTTGCGGTTGGCTTAGCAAACTCATGATACAATACCAACCGTCCCGTCTTTATGATACTTTATTCCACAGCCTTTCGCGGCGTCAGGCTGTAGCTACAGTCTGCGGGAAAATTTCTTTTTTTATTTATGTCTAGCATACACTAACGAACAAACTACTGTTCTCTGATGAACATTGCTATATACTTCTTTATATTACCTGTACTACTTTATTTATACTCTCGGTCTGTCTGGTTGGTGTTGCGTGTGATTTTTATTTGTTGCCAAAATAACTGGAGGGTTAGAAAAACAACAATAGTGTGACATGGGAACGTATCGCGTGGCTGATAAATTTGTGGTCACCGAAAAAATCGAAAGTATTATGGAATTCCCATTTTCGTCACTTTGATTCAACTTTTGCATATTAATAGAGTGCAAATTTTTAGGGATCATATGAAAAACGTATTTTGCAATGTTGAACGAAATTCGGTTTCTTCAAGCAGAAAAACATTCGCAGAATATAGCTCAATGTAAAATTCAAATTACCTGTGCTCAATGTGATTATAGCAGGACATTATGTCACAGAATAAAAATAAAAGTGATAATATTTCGTACCGAATATCGAATTTCCGTCGGATGGCTAAACTCGAAATTGACGTGCCTAGTATATGAAGTCACTGCTTTCATTATTAATCGCGTAGCCAGAAATTGAAAAATTGAATTAAGTACTCAGCGCGTGATCGAGTAATTTCCGAATCGCTGTCGATCGAAATGTCAAGTCTTAAGATTACGAAGTAATGCAAAAATAATAAAAAATGTTCCAATAATGATAATACATATTGGGCAACGTAATAAAATTTTCTAGTGGTGAAAAAAAGCACTAATTTCAAATCCCTCTTGACCCTCCGAATCCCAAACCAACAAACATACGTTATATATATACGCAGTATAATTACCAAAATCTTGAAAAAAATAATAGCAATCGGAACAGCGCAACTTAGTTTGGTTTCAAGAGACTCAAAGTCATTGCAAGAAATGATTTTACTTAGCTATCTTGCCTTTTGTAAAACTTCGACGATGCTTGGGACGTGTATCAAGCTTCTAATTAGTCCTAATTACTCGTCGGAGATGAATAACGACAGAAGATCGTATCGCTGTTAAAAAGGTTTCGGTGAGACCGAAATTTTTAATGAGGACCATTTTTCTCATTCTCTACTTTTTATATTTCTTAACTTATTTGCACAGTCAGCATCCATAAGCACGATAAGGATAACAATAAGTCCCTATTTTTCAAGACATTTCTAATTATCATAAGACAATTTTTCAAACAGTCTATCCAGGTCTAAGAAAATTTTCCAAATAAAAAAGTCTCTCATTTTTATCAATAGTCACCGTTGTTATCCATCTTCGTTTTTTTTCCGAAAACAAAGAAATTTCTCTCATAAATTACTTTCTTTGACTTGTACGATATTTTTAAGCATAACCCAAAACTTTATACACTGTCACTGCACGAGTCTCCGAGTTTCGCAATCTATATTATGCCAAGACAAGTTTTACTAAGGTCATTTTGACAGAGCGATTAAATTACCAAGAACTTTCCACCTCCGTTGCTATGAAGTTGGCTCGTTTGTTCTTAACAGGCTGATAACCACAGAAAATGCATCATGCACCAAAATGCTCAATTACATTCGGATGAACTTTTAATGAAGTCCTGCCACTCGTAAAACAGTTATCCGTTAAAAAGTTATCTAACGCCTCATTGGCTGCAAGTTTCCATTCTCTTGCGTTAACCGTCACACGTTAACTGCTACTTACTCCATAGCTATGACAAACATTAACCACTCATTATATCTAATCGACATGATTAAACCACCTTATACTTTGAAATTTAACTTTAGTAATACTTTAAGCACCTTGTTTACTTCAAGTTTTGCCGTACATACATATATAGCAGGAGTATATCTGTCATACGAAATATATGTATATCAGTAAAAAGAAAAATAATCCTGGTTTATACCTGGAACAAAATTTGGTTTTGGATAGTGATAGTTTTGGAAATAAGGTATTGTTACCTGCTGAAGAATTTTTTATGTAAACTAGATATGATAATAAGTATACTTTTAATAATACACTTAATTTATTTGAAACAATGGACTCGTGTGATTAACTGTTAGAAAGTGCCAAGGTCTATATTACAACTTTTTAAGAATCCACAGGGTTCATTCGTAATTCTCGACCCGCGAAATTACCCATATATTATACTGAGTACTGTATTCACCCAGTCTCCCCCAGGAACAAGCATGAGGTACATAAGTACTCTTACTCGTTCCAGAGATAAGCTTTATGTCATACACAATTAAAGCGTGTAACACGAAAATACCAAGTTTAACATGTATATTATTAATTGTCCACGAAAACCACACTGTAGGAATATATTCTTGTGAACGAAAAAGATAACAGATGAGGTAAGTCAATGTTCACAAGAAAGCTGCCAACAGACGTTAAAGCAAAAGTAACCATCGACAATTGTTTATAAGCTATGAATAATGCCCGTAATAAATTGTTCACCGAAAAATATACTACTGCAGCGTAATGGTGAACAGGAAAAAGTATTATCTGACAACTGAGATATAATAAAAGGAAAGAATACAATGAGAAATCATAAAAACTGTCTGATCCTGAAGAAACGACGGTTCGTTGGAAATCAGGTCGGACGATAACACCGTCGTAGAAAATTATGTAAAAAATATACCAAAAAAACGTTCTGCACGCACTAGAGGATAAATCGTAAAATCAAGGTCAGCTAGGATATACAGACATAATGTGCGAAAGGAGTAAAATTCAGAGATATAAAAATAGCAGTACATGTCGAAGTTATACATATAGTGCTATGCCTGTATACCGAAATAGACTGAAATATATCACATGCTTAGACATTTTACCATACAACGGATATTTCCTTCCGTGAAAAATATCGACAAGGCCGACAAGGAGTGTCGTGACGTCACTCCTACCGTGAAAAATGGCTGCGGAATTACCTGCGCGGGCAAGGCAAGCATAGCAGAGAAGAAACGCCGGGAAAGGAAAAGAAGTTGCCAGCGGGAATGAACTGGGTTGCAACAGAGGAAAAATAGAGGATTTACCAAACATAAGGAAAATGTGACTGGATGATGGTAGCTAGAGGTTGTGAAGATGCTATGGAACTAGGATGAAAGTGTACTATATGTATATTCACATATATAAATCTATATAGACCCGAGTAAAAAGAAAATCTACCGTTAAAAAGAACGAACAAATTTTCGTACATACCACAGCATCTTTTCACAATGACGTCTACTACGTGCCAGTCCGTTACTTTCATTTAGGAGAGATTTAACATCGTGCTTTGGTCGATTCATGTTGAATTCGTAAAACTTTTACCAGCTAGTTTTCTTCTATTCTTACAAAGTACTTATTATTCACCAATTCCTTTTTATACAGTTATAAAATACAAAGTTTTACGTATACAATTGAATATGTGTTTCTTCGATTCTTACAAGGAACATCACTTTAGTGTCCCCCTCCGATTTTGATGAAACTCAACTATGTTGTAGCGCTTGAAAAATTAAGAGACACGTATTTTTTTTTATCGGCGGTAAAACGGTTTTAGGAGGTGAAATCAACCCCCAAATTTCGGCATGCCGAGGGGTGATAATGCAGTTTCACCTAGAAGGAGTGGACCGATTTCAGTGAAACAAAAACTAAAATTTTTCTTATCACGAGTAATGAAAAATACACCTAGACAGTAAAACGAAATTGTCTCGTGTGGGGGTAAACCACCCCTCGATTATTCATTTTTTCATCCTATTTAAAAAACTTACAAATGGAATTTCATGAAACACGTACCATTTGAAAGAGGAAGTAAAATTACAGTTTACATGTTTTTGATTTTTTGCGGGAAAACACGTTTAAGGGGGTAAACTACCCCCTGCATACCGATGCATGAATTTCCATATAGGACCACTTCTCGCAGAATTTAGAAGTTTAAATTATTTTAAAATGTTCTCTTTAGTGAAAATCAATAAACAATGAATAAAAATTAATATGTCAAAAGCAATTACATAACCAAAAAACCAGAAGAGTTTGAAAATCCTGTGGATTTTGCTTTCGGTCAATCTTCTCAAGCACACTGTGAAATACCCAGGTGTATTAATTTTGCTATTATAAGATGCTCATGGTGCAAAAAATCTTTATGTTTGCAGCATTTTTTCAATGACTTTCATTACTGTACTAATTTCGTACCATAATTGCTATAAATTATAATAGCAATATGTAGTTGATAAGAATATTTTTGTAAAAACATTTAGCAATCAAGAAACAAAATAGAACTTGCATTAAAACAATTAATCATGAAAAAAATTGTAAAACAATTTTTACCATAAATTGGCTTTTGTATACACTAATGACGGGCAGCATGTTAAAGTATTCTTTTATTTACCAAGAAGTATTCATATTGGTGCGTAAATGGTAAGCATTACCCCTTAAAAGTAAGTTTTGTAATATGGAAATTCATGCATCGGTATATACGGCGTAGGTATGCAGGGGGTAGTTGACCCCCTTAAACGTTTGTTTCATTAAAATCGGTCCACTCCTTCTAGGTGAAACTGCATTATCACCCCTCGGCATGCCGAAATTTGGGGGTTGATTTCACCCCCTAAAACCGTTTTTCCGCCGATAAAAAAAAATACGTGTCTCTTAATTTTTCAAGCGCTACAACATAGTTGAGTTTCATCAAAATCGGAGGGGGACACTAACGTGATGTTCCTTGTTAGTGATACTCTTGAAGTCGATTGTACCTTATATACTCAGATTTCAAGTATGAATAGTGTGGAACAGATGCAAGCAGCCATATGCCATTTAAGATTTTATGTTGGGTGAAAAGAAATGTAGGTTAGGTTGGATTTATAAGGCAATTCTTTTGAGAAATTCCGTAAATCGGGACAATCAGTTTTATTGTGAGCTTATCTGCCTGTCCAGCTTGAATTTTTTTCATCGAGTCGATATCATAGACCGAATGTGACGAAAGAGATTTTTAATGAGGAATCATTAAACCGATATCGAACTGCATTGAATAAATATATTTTATCATGATTAATATATGCTTATAACGCATTAGAGGGATTTCGATGGCCATCAACTAATCACTGTGATTCGAAAACACGTTTGCTATGAGATTGATTACGTTATCACGAACGCTTTAGCAAATTAGTAAAATAGAGATGATGCATATTTATTAATAACGTTTTAATCCTTATACATAAATTATACTATTAGATCATTGGTATACAATCTTTTATACCCAGGAAAACATATTGAAGGAAATTGACTTCATTTGTATTCCAATTAATCCTACACGACCATCCTATTGTTTAATAAGTTCCATATCATTGTTTGAGCAATTACTTAAATTGGGATTCCTAGATAGTTGTGTCTAAGCGTTGACATCCCTTACGTAATATTAATTTTATTACTAACATCAATTCTTAATTTAAAATTGATAATTCGAGAAATTCATGAAATTTTTTGCCCTAGGTATCCATTAATCGCTCACTTTGGTCTGATCTAATTTCTATGGCTTGCAATTACGAATTTTAAAACGTTTATTTAATATTCGATATTATTATTAAATAGCTTCAACACTGACGACTAGTTTCGTTAATAGGATCATAAATTGTTCTAATTTACTTGTATACTGTTCGTTATGTACGGGTTAATAAAGTTATACACGGTTATTTGGGACTATTGTATCACCTGAAGCTGGCTCTGTCCATTTCATTGCCACTAATTCCCATGGCATAACCATCTTCAGGCGGTACAATAGTTCTGAGTAACCCTGTATACAATATAACCAATGCCCGTCAAGAACGTTCGTGGAAAAATACAAAACATTAATAAAACACGTGGACGTTTTCATACATGCTCAGAATTACTGTATCAATATACTAAAGTATACTATATTTTGATCAAGAAACATTCAGAACATGAAATACACTTGCATTACAATCTGCATTACATCACACGTCAGTATGACAGATAATGTAATCTGCTTATGATAAATCGACCGATGAGGAATTAAAGAAAGTACATTGGTACAGAGAACTAGATTTTATCTTATCGTTGGATGCGCTATAAAAATATGCCGAATTAATTTATCATTTGTCTTTATTACAATAATGCAATATATACAGAAATTTAAATTTACAGGGATCAAATATTTTAGCGGATTCGAAGCTTTGTACGAGTGTCAAAAAACCTTATAATATGATGACGACACTCCCCACGTGATCGCTTAGTATCTGCTGATTACCCATGTAATTATGAGTTCTCAGAAGTTCATATGAAATCTCGAGCCTTGCCTCTGTCCATCTGTCTGCTAGCGACTCCCCCCAAAAAACGTATCTACGTTCACGTCATGTGGGGTATTAACAGAACTCTAGAGGCTTTTGCGACCGATAAAATTGTTATTATTATATTTTTATTTTTAATTATCTTTTTAACAAAAAAAATCACATTTAATACATTTACAATATCGAAATGCATTGTCAAAGTAAAAATCGTTATACGATACTGACTACCGGACAGATTATCAGATTATCCCAGCTTAGCTTCCCGTTTTCTCTTCTTTTTTCTTTGGGGCTACCCGCCTAGCACTCTTTATGCATCTTTACGGTTTCTCTTCATACGGTGATATCATCCAAGACAAGGAGCAGGACTGCAGTCTGCTTACTATATCGTATAGCGGTATGAAAGTCGCGAGAGCGTAAAGTCAGCTGTTCAGAGTAGTGACGTCACTGTTTAAATGCGCAGAAATGCTACTGGCTATACCTCATCCATTTGTATCATAAGTTTCACTAGTTTACTTGGTCAATCTTATGAGTTAATATCACTAAAAATGTATATAATTTTTTCTTGTCCAGATACTAATTATAACTCGGGTAATCACAACTATACACTTTTCTCCATTATACGACGAAAAAGCTTCGGGCCCCTTTTTCTCTTTACATTGCAATATTCAGTAGTTGGGCGACCAGGAAGAGAGTTAGATGGATCCAACTCCATAAATAATGTATAAGAGAACTTTCTTTTATTTTCTCTTTCCCTCCCCTCTTTTACTTCCTCGTTACCAGAAGAAACGCGTGGAATGTTTTCGAGACCTGTGGTATATTCGGCCACGAAACTTTATCGCTGTATATGATATATTCTACAAAAATGCTATAATACTATACCCTCTTTCACTCAGCCTGGAAATTTCCATCATCTCGCGACCCAAAATAATCTTTTATAAATTTCCAATCGACGAACATGAGTATCACCCCTGGAAAAAGAACGAAGCCAAATTCAGTTTCCTGATACAATAAGGATAAATAAGTATATTTTATAAGAAGGGTAGTTCCCAGGACTTTTTGGTCTTGAGTATTGACAGTTCTGAGGACACTCGATGTTTGTGAGGACGGTCCTGATAGCAATGATGTTCAACTTATATAATCGTTGACAAATAAGTGGCACTTTGTGGAAAATTAGAAAAAAAGAGAGTAAACCATATACCAAATTTGTGGGCGCCAGGTACAGAGAAGCTGTACCTTTAACTGTTTCCAATTATTAGCTGTGGCCAGCTATTATCGCTAACTGTATTTTTTATTCTTGATTACATGTCCTTCAAGAGGATAATGATACGGTATAGTAGATAAGGCAATAAAAAACGTTAACACGTGTATTCCTGAGCTAGGCGACGTCGTGAGTGAAGCTACAAATTTTCAATGTCGGAATCCTTCTCGAAAGCACGACGTAATAGTACCCCCTGGCCCAATCAGAATCGCTATTACATCAGCTCCGCTAGCGATCTAGTGATCTTCAATTGTTTCTCGATCCCCATGAAATAGATCCTGGCATCTTTTTCTGTTGGGGTGGCTGCGGTGTTGATTTCGGAAGGCGGCAATCACATCTATTTCTACTCCCTCGATATATACGACTCCATGCCGCTTCTGCAACCCTAGGTTTTGCAACTAGGTTCTCTCATCGTGAAGACAATCGCCAAATCTCCAGCCTAGTTAGCTTTCTAGGGTCTATGCTCCGGTCTCCGTATCGCTTGATCGCCACAGCGCTCCGCCAAGCCCGTAGCTTGCTATCTCGGGCCCCACGACTTGGATGAGTTCACTCTATTTCGTGATGTGCCACGTCACAATATATATATATATATATACTGAAGAAGCTTCACATGATGAGGGTTTATGGACCAAATTGAAACACACCCATTTGCAATCCTTGAAAATTCCTTTAAAAAAAATATGTAGGGGTACACTTGAAAGTATAAGTAAGAAATCATAGAAGCAAATTGATGCCATATCTAAGGCCCTAAGGACTACTTACAATCAGATGATTTAAATTTGAATCTGACCTTAAGACCCTTTTCACGGATGGTGTGGGGCCACTTAATTTCATTGCGTAAGGTTAACATACCGAAATGATTGAACCCCCGAAATTCCGGAGATTCCTCTTACCTCTTATCAATGACCGTATTTCCCAATTACTCATCTTCTCTTTCTTTTCCTTATTGCCTGCTTTTTTCTTCTCCTCCCTCTGCTCTGTTTCTCTTGTTCGTAGCTTAGACTGCCTTTGGCAAACTCACGCCTTCCATGAGGTAAAAGCGAAGGAGATGTCAACCCGTATCACGTTCCATAGCGTTATCGCTTGGCGATAATCGTGAAGGGGGTCGACTTGCCAACCTGGGGAGAAACATCCTAGTGGAATTCGAACCTTGGAAACGACCCTTCTTGGACCTCCTGGACAACCACTATGGAAACTTGAGACAGGAACGTGGAAGATCTTCCTTTTGGTAAAGAACCTTACCCATTCCGTGGGAATATGCCGGTGCTCGTAATTCAAGCAAGTATCCATAAAATGAGAAGAGCCGATCAGGAAATTGATGCCGTTTTTTTTTTAAATCCTAAAACGGGTGAATCAAGGTAAAACGAATAAATTTTTTAAGGAGATGGATTTCTAACCTACATAAATTCTAGTGGGTGTTATTAATGTTATGTTCTATAAACTGCATAAAGTTACCGCTTTGCATGATCCAGTATTATTTTATTAGTCATCCTTATCAAACTACCTCTATCAGGACGTCTCATTTGGGTATCTGTAAGGATTTTGTCGTCGACTAATCTATCCAGAGGATAATTGTTTGTTTCACTCGATTGACCAGTAGGTCTTGCAATTGAACTGAAACGAAAAAAATGGGGTCAGACTACAAAGAACCCTATGAAATCGTGCGGAAGAAAGTAATGTCGCGTTCACGTATTCGCGATAGAGCATCCTGTCGCTCCCTCTAGATGGGGTGTGGGTGATGCTGGAAGAAAATTGTTGAACCTAAAATCCTCCGAAATTAAACTTTTCAGGATATTCAAAGTGAAGGTGAGAACTTTTTGAAATTTTGTAATATCATTAGGGGTAATAGGGTGAACACCGGTCAGCTGGTAAGACCCTCATAATTCAACTAAAGAGACTATATCGTTGAAATGAAAATTACACAATTGTATGAAATTCTAATAACTATTTATATTCAATTTTTGTTTTTAATTCCTTATTTCATTTCATTTTTTATTAAATTTAGCTATAATGTAATTTATAGATCGATTGTTCTTTTTAATATATTTCTATTCGATAGTAGTCAGCTTAATAAACTAAGCGAAATATAGGAAAAGTTATTCAGAACTTTCTTTATCTGGCAATATTTTAATATACCAACACTAAAATTTTCAATTTTTAAATCTTATGTAATCTTTACTTCTACGATATGGATTACCAATCGATTGAGTATTCAAAGCTGCAATGACTTATCTTCACTCAATGATATCATCGATCATACTTGAGTAGAGATCTTTCTTGCAACTTTTCCTGAAATGTTAGACATAACTTTTGTTAAGAATTATCCAATCTTAAATATCACCTTGGAAACAACCTTCGAGTAAATAAAAATTTGAATAATATGCTTATAAACAAACTTATCACTTATCAATATATATCTGAAAACCATTATCACGACTTCGATTGTCGATAACTATGATAAATAATACAATTTTCCCCTCGATAAATAAATGTCCCACGTCTCTTCGAATCAATTCATAATATTCACATAAGATCAGCCTTACTACAATGTTACCGAATATTTCATTGAAATTGCATTAGATATGCCATCAAAATTAATAAGTGTATCGATTTCATACTCTTATCAGAAAAATAATATTGCGTATCATTAAAATTTAATTATAAATAGGGGTTGCTTTGGGTAATTATAGATTCTACCAAAACTTTCTTTCTGCACATACATACGTATATATTCTGACAGGCTCGCGTGCACACTGCAAGTGAGTTAATTGCCAATCTCGATTCAGATTCTGCCTCGTAATTAGCAAAGTGATTGTTTGGCTGATTGCTATTTATCAAATGAATAAACATCTGCGCAAGCCTCCAGAAATGCAATTGTCATGCACGTATGTACATCTCGTAAACCATGATAATGCTTAATAAAAGCGTGTAGCAGTAAAAGGATTGAGTAATAAAGACAGAAGATAAATAAAATAAAATAAATGAAGTTTCTGTATATGTCAAAAGTATATATTTACATATATAACTTCACCTATATTGGATTCGAAGTTTAATAGACATATTAGAATGTGTGATGAAAAATTCATTCCATTCCCTTGTTACTATGAAGTTTTGTGATCAGTATTTTCCATATGTTTAAATAGGCCTGAGAGTATCGTCATAGGATGGTAGGTATGATGAATAATTAATTTCTTATGCAACTTACAACCCTTGTCAATCATATAATGAGTAAGTATAAAATAATTCATAGAAGTCTAGCTCAGCCAGACTTGTTCTAGGCATATGTAATACTCGGATTCGTTCTCTGTAAGACTTGGGAGGCTCAAATACTCATGGTAGAGCTGCGAGACCTATTCTAGACTTATCCTGTACTGACTACCAATTTTTACCCGGGATACCATCGCTATTTGAGTTTGAATTTACGAATATTGACTGTTGAATTTTCTTAGTTTTTTCCAAATTGCCGTTAAAAAAAGTTCACTATGATCATCAACCGACATCGCAGTATGAAGTCCATTTTAGAACGAATTAGCCATTAAATTTTATGCACAGTGTAACCTGCTGTTTTGTTCGAATATAAATTTATTTTATATTCTTCCTCCTTGTACGAATACCTAAAAATTAAATTGATAAGCTCGTATCATACTTTCTCGAAGAAGCCAACTAAAGTAAACGTGATTTCTCCCACCCCTAGCTTTGATATATCATAAAGATGTTAACTTTCTTTCTCTTCGAATGTTATCATCTACACGTAATTGTTACAAGTACTAATATGTATATATATTTAGTTACTGACTTTGTGCTAGGCACTATATATAAAAAGTACCACGACCTGCCATCCATTCAGTTCGAAATCCTTTGTAAGGTACGTACATGTGACAGACAAAATGTGTACGAAGAAATATTTCCAATAAAAATTACTACATCATTTTTATAACCAGAGTATATAATTGAATTTTAAAATAATCTAATATTATTCTGTTTTACAATAATAAGTATATTTTATACTATTTTTTCTTGCATCTTTAGTATTTTTTTACCATGTTCGCACAAAAATTTCCTATGTAGACATTGCAAATTTATGTATGAAACAACTGTTCAAATATGAAATTGTTACGATGGTTATAGCAAGTTTAATTCGATTGAATTTTTCATTCTCTAATGTCATCAGTTAAAATTGTAATTTTTACTATATACCATAGTAATTTCGTTTGAATTTTGAATATAATTGAATTCCCATAAAATTGACTGTCTTTTGGCAAAATAAGGATCAATGTCTGTATACTCTTGCACTGCTATGAAACATAGTAAAACGAAGACATTTTATGGTAAAAAGTACTTGAACATTTTCACCGTGTTGAGTGCCATTGAATAACAGAAACTGTTGAAGGCCTATTCGAAAGAGTTTTGCCCAGATTTATCATATACAGTATATAAGAAATATGTAAAGTTTTCACAATTTTCAGGAAGACGAATGTTTAAAAAAACGTAAAAAATGTTATACTTTTTGCTACTCTCTGCCCTTGTTGGCATCTCGTCAGCGGCGGCACCAGGGTTCGCTAACGGAGTTACCGGAGGGACTGGTGGTGCTACCGTCTATCCCACCACGCTTGCCCAGCTCAGGAGCTACCTCTGTGGTTCAACTGACTCAAGAGGATATTGCACTGACAACACAGCACGTAACATCATCTTGAATAGATCTTTCGATTTCAGAGATAGTTTAGGTAAAACTACAGAAAGAGGATGTTTCCACACAAATTGTAAAGGAAAGCCTGGACCATCCCAAGTTGGTCTGAACTTTGATAATTATTGCAATGGCCGCACGGCCACCTCGGTAACCTACGACACAGCTGGAAGATCAGGAACAATCTTGGTTGGATCCAACAAGACTCTTTTGGGTTCTGGTAACAAAGGTGTCATCAGAGGTGCAGGCTTGATGATTAAGGGCGGAGTCTCAAATATCATCATCAGGAACATTGCCATTACTGACATCAATCCACACGTCGTTTGGGGCGGTGATGGCATCGACATTGATAATAGCAGCAGGATTTGGATCGACCATTGCTACTTTGCTCGGATTGGCAGACAAATGATTGCTATCGGTACAAATGCTGTCCAATGGGTCACTATTTCATTTAATGAATTTGATGGTAAGACCGATACGTCATCCACCTGCGATTACCATCATTACTGGGTCCTTCTTGTTCTGGGAACTCAAGACACTGTTACTATTTATGGCAACTACTTCCACAATTCCTCTGGACGTGGACCTCAAATTGGAGGATCTGGTACCCAACATGTCCACGTAGTCAACAACTACTTTGAAAATCTTAGCTCTGCAGGCTCCCTTACAGCTAAAGTTGGCGCCTCTGTGCTTCTTGAAGGTAATTACTACCAGACTGTCACTCATCCGGTTTACAGTGGTACCACAGGTGGCGCCATCTTCGGATCTTACAGCGACGCTGCTACTTGCGCTAGCTATTTAGGACGCAATTGCATTGGAAATAGGGCCGCTAACTGTAATACTAATTACATGCCCGATAATGTAGCTGTGTTGAATGTTTTCAAGAACTACAAAAAATACTTGGTCAACCCTATTCACGGCAATAATGTCCCATCTTGGGTTCTTGCTAATGCTGGTGTGGGAAAAATTTAAAGCTTACATTGATCAACACGTTTCTTTGAATTTGCTTGAAGAATACAATGTAGAAATAGAAATAAACAAGTTATTGTTTACATTAATTTTGTCACTATTGAATTCCCATCCATTTTCTAATAATATATGTGACATACTCATTATTTTTTTGGATTCTAGTTTAAAACAGAGTCTAAAATCTTTTATTACAACATTTTTAGATTTGACGAGAAAATTATACGATTAGTGGTTGCATTCATTATACCGAACACTCCAAATCATCATTGCCAAAAATGTCTGGTAATCATCGAAGGGACTCTTTTATGTTCTAAGCCGTAGGGGGATGACCCTTCAAAAAGATGCTAAATTCGCGGCCTAACTATACGCATGGCATCATCTTTATATCTAACACTGAATATTTCTCTACTAAGCAACTAAAAAGCACTAAATTATTATGCTTGTTTCAAGTGATTGTACTGAAGTGGACGTGTCAACTTTATATACGTGTACAATACACATCATCTGTGCGATCGTTTTGACAGATTTTTTCGAGAATTTCTATGAAAATTTTTCACCTGAGGATTCACATGATGAATCCTAATAGATTTTTCAACTAAGCTAACTCACGGTCATCACTTATCTATTGGTACTCAATATAGATATATCTTTTTTTTTATACATAATATTTTAATTCACTGAATCCATTATCTATATCTCTAATAAGTGAACACTTATTGATATACACTAGAATTTTATTCTACCCTTCTAATCTGTTACAGTGAAATAGGTTCCTTGCACAACCATACCCTTATCTGCCGTACTTATACTTTTTTTCTTATTATTTTCAATTCAATTCCAACAAAAATTGAAGGAATTTTTAAATTACCTACTCAAAAATGTAACCGTTATAAAATATCTGATGCAAGTAAACTGTTCTATCTCTGACTAGGAAATTGTAACATTGCCGATATCTATAACTTTCATTATGTGTTTGTTACAATATAATTTGTGACGTGATTTTTCGAATCACGGTGATAAGGCGACTCCGGCTACCGATAAAGATAACGTTCTCGTTTCCGGCTCCCTTCGGGTCGCCATCCTGGTCAGAAACTA